>OZ024741.1:218375071-218405071 GCA_964016885.1 Eledone cirrhosa | reverse complement strand
AGTAGAAAAAAAATGTAAAAAGTAACATCATTGAAAATTGAAGTTAACCGGAAGTTGCGGCAAGCCGGAACTTGTGAAGTGTTACAGTGGAGAGGTCATTACAAGATGACAGCCACAGAAAACTACGGCTAAAGAGATCTGGACAGCACACCATGACAGATATATACAACCTAGACTGGAGAGGACAGTACACCATGACAGATATATACAACCTAGACTGGAGAGGACAGTACACCATGACAGACATATACAACCTAGACTGGAGAGGACATTACACCATGACAGATATATACAACCTAGACTGGAGAGGACATTACACCATGACAGATATATACAACCTAGACTGGAGAGGACAGTACACCATGACAGATATATACAACCTAGACTGGAGAGGACATTACACCATGACAGATATATACAACCTAGACTGGAGAGGACAGTACACCATGACAGATATATACAACCTAGACTGGAGAGGACATTACACCATGACAGATATATACAACCTAGACTAGAGAGGACAGTACACCATGACAGATATATACAACCTAGACTGGAGAGGACAGTACACCATGACAGATATATACGACCTAGACTGGAGAGGACAGCACACCATGACAGATATATACAACCTAGACTGGAGAGGACAGTACACCATGACAGATATATACAACCTAGACTAGAGAGGACAGTACACCATGACAGATATATACAACCTAGACTGGAGAGGACAGTACACCATGACAGACATATACAACCTAGACTAGAGAGGACAGCACACCATGACAGATATATACAACCTAGACTGGAGAGGACATTACACCATGACAGATATATACAACCTAGACTGGAGAGGACAGTACACCATGACAGATATATACAACCTAGACTGGAGAGGACAGTACACCATGACAGATATATACAACCTAGACTGGAGAGGACAGTACACCATGACAGACATATACAACCTAGACTGGAGAGGACAGTACACCATGACAGATATATACAACCTAGAATAGAGAGGACAGTACACCATGACAGATATATACAAGCTAGACTAGAGAGGACAGTACACCATGACAGATATATACAACCTAGACTGGAGAGGACAGTACACCATGACAGATATATACAACCTAGACTGGAGAGGACAGTACACCATGACAGATATATACAACCTATACTGGAGAGGACAGCACACCATGACAGATATATACAACCTAGACTGGAGAGGACAGTACACCATGACAGATATATACAACCTAGACAAGAGAGGACAGTACACCATGACAGACATATACAACCTAGACTGGAGAGGACAGTACACCATGACAGATATATACAACCTAGACTGGAGAGGACAGTACACCATGACAGATGTATACAACCTAGACTGGAGAGGACAGCACACCATGACAGATATATACAACCTAGACTGGAGAGGACAGCACACCATGACAGATATATACAACCTAGACTGGAGAGGACAGTACACCATGACAGACATATACAACCTAGACTAGAGAGGACAGTACACCATGACAGATATATACAACCTAGACTGGAGAGGACAGCACAACATGACAGATATATACAACCTAGACTAGAGAGGACAGTACACCATGACAGATATATACAACCTAGACTGGAGAGGACAGTACACCATGACAGATATATACAACCTAGACTGGAGAGGACAGTACACCATGACAGATATATACAACCTAGACTGGAGAGGACAGTACACCATGACAGATATATACAACCTATACTGGAGAGGACAGCACACCATGACAGATATATACAACCTAGACTGGAGAGGACAGTACACCATGACAGATATATACAACCTAGACTGGAGAGGACAGTACACCATGACAGATATATACAACCTATACTGGAGAGGACAGCACACCATGACAGATATATACAACCTAGACTGGAGAGGACAGTACACCATGACAGATATATACAACCTAGACAAGAGAGGACAGTACACCATGACAGACATATACAACCTAGACTGGAGAGGACAGTACACCATGACAGATATATACAACCTAGACTGGAGAGGACAGTACACCATGACAGATATATACAACCTAGACTGGAGAGGACAGTACACCATGACAGACATATACAACCTAGACTGGAGAGGACAGTACACCATGACAGATATATACAACCTAGAATAGAGAGGACAGTACACCATGACAGATATATACAAGCTAGACTAGAGAGGACAGTACACCATGACAGATATATACAACCTAGACTGGAGAGGACAGTACACCATGACAGATATATACAACCTAGACTGGAGAGGACAGTACACCATGACAGATATATACAACCTATACTGGAGAGGACAGCACACCATGACAGATATATACAACCTAGACTGAAGAGGACAGTACACCATGACAGATATATACAACCTAGACAAGAGAGGACAGTACACCATGACAGACATATACAACCTAGACTGGAGAGGACAGTACACCATGACAGATATATACAACCTAGACTGGAGAGGACAGTACACCATGACAGATATATACAACCTAGACTGGAGAGGACAGCACACCATGACAGATATATACAACCTAGACTGGAGAGGACAGCACACCATGACAGATATATACAACCTAGACTGGAGAGGACAGTACACCATGACAGACATATACAACCTAGACTAGAGAGGACAGTACACCATGACAGATATATACAACCTAGACTGGAGAGGACAGCACACCATGACAGATATATACAACCTAGACTGGAGTGGACAGTACACCATGACAGATATATACAACCTAGACTAGAGAGGACAGTACACCATGACAGATATATACAACCTAGACTGGAGAGGACAGTACACCATGACAGATATATACAACCTAGACTGGAGAGGACAGTACACCATGACAGATATATACAACCTAGACTGGAGAGGACAGTACACCATGACAGATATATACAACCTATACTGGAGAGGACAGCACACCATGACAGATATATACAACCTAGACTGGAGAGGACAGTACACCATGACAGATATATACAACCTAGACTGGAGAGGACAGTACACCATGACAGATATATACAACCTATACTGGAGAGGACAGCACACCATGACAGATATATACAACCTAGACTGGAGAGGACAGTACACCATGACAGATATATACAACCTAGACAAGAGAGGACAGTACACCATGACAGACATATACAACCTAGACTGGAGAGGACAGTACACCATGACAGATATATACAACCTAGACTGGAGAGGACAGTACACCATGACAGATATATACAACCTAGACTGGAGAGGACAGCACACCATGACAGATATATACAACCTAGACTGGAGAGGACAGCACACCATGACAGATATATACAAACTAGACTGGAGAGGACAGTACACCATGACAGACATATACAACCTAGACTAGAGAGGACAGTACACCATGACAGATATATACAACCTAGACTGGAGAGGACAGCACACCATGACAGATATATACAACCTAGACTGGAGTGGACAGTACACCATGACAGATATATACAACCTAGACTAGAGAGGACAGTACACCATGACAGATATATACAACCTAGACTGGAGAGGACAGTACACCATGACAGATATATACAACCTAGACTGGAGAGGACAGTACACCATGACAGATATATACAACCTAGACTGGAGAGGACAGTACACCATGACAGATATATACAACCTAGACTGGAGAGGACAGTACACCATGACAGATATATACAACCTAGACTGGAGAGGACAGTACACCATGACAGATATATACATCCTAGACTAGAGAGGACAGTACACCATGACAGACATATACAACCTAGACTGGAGAGGACATTACACCATGACAGTTATATACAACCTAGACTGGAGAGGACAGTACACCATGACAGATATATACAACCTAGACTGGAGAGGACAGTACACCATGACAGATATATACAACCTAGACTGGAGAGGACAGTATACCATGACAGATATATATAACTTAGACTGGAGATGACAGTACACCATGACAGATATACACAACCTAGACTGGAGAGGACAGTACACCATGACAGATATATACAACCTAGACTAGAGAGTACAGTACACCATGACAGATATATACAACCTAGACTAGAGAGGACAGTACACCATGACAGATATATACAACCTAGACTGGAGAGGACAGTACACCATGACAGATATATACAACCTAGACTAGAGAGGACAGTACACCATGACAGATATATACAACATAGACTAGAGAGGACAGTACACCATGACAGATATATACAACTTAGACTGGAGAGGACAGTACACAATGACAGATATATACAACCTAGACTAGAGAGGACAGTACACCATGACAGATATATACAACCTAGACTAGAGAGGACAGTACACCATGACAGATATATACAACCTAGACTGGAGAGGACATTACACCATGACAGATATATACAACCTAGACAAGAGAGGACAGTACACCATGACAGATATATACAACCTAGACTGGAGAGGACAGTACACCATGACAGATATATACAACCTTGACTGGAGAGGACAGTACACCATGACAGATATATACAACCTAGACTGGAGAGGACAGTACACCATGACAGTTATATACAACCTAGACTGGAGAGGACAGTACACCATGACAGATATATACAACCTAGACTAGAGAGGACAATACACCATGACAGATATATACAACCTAGACTGGAGAGGACAGCACACCATGACAGATATATACAACCTAGACTGGAGAGGACAGCACACCATGACAGATATATACAACCTAGACTGGAGAGGACAGTACACCATGACAGACATATACAACCTAGACTAGAGAGGACAGTACACCATGACAGATATATACAACCTAGACTGGAGAGGACAGCACACCATGACAGATATATACAACCTAGACTGGAGTGGACAGTACACCATGACAGATATATACAACCTAGACTAGAGAGGACAGTACACCATGACAGATATATACAACCTAGACTGGAGAGGACAGTACACCATGACAGATATATACAACCTAGACTGGAGAGGACAGTACACCATGACAGATATATACAACCTAGACTGGAGAGGACAGTACACCATGACAGATATATACAACCTATACTGGAGAGGACAGCACACCATGACAGATATATACAACCTAGACTGGAGAGGACAGTACACCATGACAGATATATACAACCTAGACTGGAGAGGACAGTACACCATGACAGATATATACAACCTATACTGGAGAGGACAGCACACCATGACAGATATATACAACCTAGACTGGAGAGGACAGTACACCATGACAGATATATACAACCTAGACAAGAGAGGACAGTACACCATGACAGACATATACAACCTAGACTGGAGAGGACAGTACACCATGACAGATATATACAACCTAGACTGGAGAGGACAGTACACCATGACAGATATATACAACCTAGACTGGAGAGGACAGCACACCATGACAGATATATACAACCTAGACTGGAGAGGACAGCACACCATGACAGATATATACAAACTAGACTGGAGAGGACAGTACACCATGACAGACATATACAACCTAGACTAGAGAGGACAGTACACCATGACAGATATATACAACCTAGACTGGAGAGGACAGTACACCATGACAGATATATACAACCTAGACAGGAGAGGACAGCACACCATGACAGATATATACAACCTAGACTCGAGTGGACAGTACACCATGACAGATATATACAACCTAGACTAGAGAGGACAGTACACCATGACAGATATATACAACCTAGACTGGAGAGGACAGTACACCATGACAGATATATACAACCTAGACTGGAGAGGACAGTACACCATGACAGATATATACAACCTAGACTGGAGAGGACAGTACACCATGACAGATATATACAACCTAGACTGGAGAGGACAGTACACCATGACAGATATATACAACCTAGACTGGAGAGGACAGTACACCATGACAGATATATACATCCTAGACTAGAGAGGACAGTACACCATGACAGACATATACAACCTAGACTGGAGAGGACATTACACCATGACAGTTATATACAACCTAGACTGGAGAGGACAGTACACCATGACAGATATATACAACCTAGACTGGAGAGGACAGTACACCATGACAGATATATACAACCTAGACTGGAGAGGACAGTATACCATGACAGATATATATAACTTAGACTGGAGATGACAGTACACCATGACAGATATACACAACCTAGACTGGAGAGGACAGTACACCATGACAGATATATACAACCTAGACTAGAGAGTACAGTACACCATGACAGATATATACAACCTAGACTAGAGAGGACAGTACACCATGACAGATATATACAACCTAGACTGGAGAGGACAGTACACCATGACAGATATATACAACCTAGACTAGAGAGGACAGTACACCATGACAGATATATACAACATAGACTAGAGAGGACAGTACACCATGACAGATATATACAACTTAGACTGGAGAGGACAGTACACAATGACAGATATATACAACCTAGACTAGAGAGGACAGTACACCATGACAGATATATACAACCTAGACTAGAGAGGACAGTACACCATGACAGATATATACAACCTAGACTGGAGAGGACATTACACCATGACAGATATATACAACCTAGACAAGAGAGGACAGTACACCATGACAGATATATACAACCTAGACTGGAGAGGACAGTACACCATGACAGATATATACAACCTAGACTGGAGAGGACAGTACACCATGACAGACATATACAACCTAGACTGGAGAGGACAGTACACCATGACAGATATATACAACCTAGAATAGAGAGGACAGTACACCATGACAGATATATACAAGCTAGACTAGAGAGGACAGTACACCATGACAGATATATACAACCTAGACTGGAGAGGACAGTACACCATGACAGATATATACAACCTAGACTGGAGAGGACAGTACACCATGACAGATATATACAACCTATACTGGAGAGGACAGCACACCATGACAGATATATACAACCTAGACTGGAGAGGACAGTACACCATGACAGATATATACAACCTAGACAAGAGAGGACAGTACACCATGACAGACATATACAACCTAGACTGGAGAGGACAGTACACCATGACAGATATATACAACCTAGACTGGAGAGGACAGTACACCATGACAGATATATACAACCTAGACTGGAGAGGACAGCACACCATGACAGATATATACAACCTAGACTGGAGAGGACAGCACACCATGACAGATATATACAACCTAGACTGGAGAGGACAGTACACCATGACAGACATATACAACCTAGACTAGAGAGGACAGTACACCATGACAGATATATACAACCTAGACTGGAGAGGACAGCACACCATGACAGATATATACAACCTAGACTGGAGTGGACAGTACACCATGACAGATATATACAACCTAGACTAGAGAGGACAGTACACCATGACAGATATATACAACCTAGACTGGAGAGGACAGTACACCATGACAGATATATACAACCTAGACTGGAGAGGACAGTACACCATGACAGATATATACAACCTAGACTGGAGAGGACAGTACACCATGACAGATATATACAACCTATACTGGAGAGGACAGCACACCATGACAGATATATACAACCTAGACTGGAGAGGACAGTACACCATGACAGATATATACAACCTAGACTGGAGAGGACAGTACACCATGACAGATATATACAACCTATACTGGAGAGGACAGCACACCATGACAGATATATACAACCTAGACTGGAGAGGACAGTACACCATGACAGATATATACAACCTAGACAAGAGAGGACAGTACACCATGACAGACATATACAACCTAGACTGGAGAGGACAGTACACCATGACAGATATATACAACCTAGACTGGAGAGGACAGTACACCATGACAGATATATACAACCTAGACTGGAGAGGACAGCACACCATGACAGATATATACAACCTAGACTGGAGAGGACAGCACACCATGACAGATATATACAAACTAGACTGGAGAGGACAGTACACCATGACAGACATATACAACCTAGACTAGAGAGGACAGTACACCATGACAGATATATACAACCTAGACTGGAGAGGACAGCACACCATGACAGATATATACAACCTAGACTGGAGTGGACAGTACACCATGACAGATATATACAACCTAGACTAGAGAGGACAGTACACCATGACAGATATATACAACCTAGACTGGAGAGGACAGTACACCATGACAGATATATACAACCTAGACTGGAGAGGACAGTACACCATGACAGATATATACAACCTAGACTGGAGAGGACAGTACACCATGACAGATATATACAACCTAGACTGGAGAGGACAGTACACCATGACAGATATATACAACCTAGACTGGAGAGGACAGTACACCATGACAGATATATACATCCTAGACTAGAGAGGACAGTACACCATGACAGACATATACAACCTAGACTGGAGAGGACATTACACCATGACAGTTATATACAACCTAGACTGGAGAGGACAGTACACCATGACAGATATATACAACCTAGACTGGAGAGGACAGTACACCATGACAGATATATACAACCTAGACTGGAGAGGACAGTATACCATGACAGATATATATAACTTAGACTGGAGATGACAGTACACCATGACAGATATACACAACCTAGACTGGAGAGGACAGTACACCATGACAGATATATACAACCTAGACTAGAGAGTACAGTACACCATGACAGATATATACAACCTAGACTGGAGAGGACAGTACACCATGACAGATATATACAACCTAGACTGGAGAGGACAGTACACCATGACAGATATATACAACCTATACTGGAGAGGACAGCACACCATGACAGATATATACAACCTAGACTGGAGAGGACAGTACACCATGACAGATATATACAACCTAGACTGGAGAGGACAGTACACCATGACAGATATATACAACCTATACTGGAGAGGACAGCACACCATGACAGATATATACAACCTAGACTGGAGAGGACAGTACACCATGACAGATATATACAACCTAGACAAGAGAGGACAGTACACCATGACAGACATATACAACCTAGACTGGAGAGGACAGTACACCATGACAGATATATACAACCTAGACTGGAGAGGACAGTACACCATGACAGATATATACAACCTAGACTGGAGAGGACAGCACACCATGACAGATATATACAACCTAGACTGGAGAGGACAGCACACCATGACAGATATATACAAACTAGACTGGAGAGGACAGTACACCATGACAGACATATACAACCTAGACTAGAGAGGACAGTACACCATGACAGATATATACAACCTAGACTGGAGAGGACAGCACACCATGACAGATATATACAACCTAGACTGGAGTGGACAGTACACCATGACAGATATATAAAACCTAGACTAGAGAGGACAGTACACCATGACAGATATATACAACCTAGACTGGAGAGGACAGTACACCATGACAGATATATACAACCTAGACTGGAGAGGACAGTACACCATGACAGATATATACAACCTAGACTGGAGAGGACAGTACACCATGACAGATATATACAACCTAGACTGGAGAGGACAGTACACCATGACAGATATATACAACCTAGACTGGAGAGGACAGTACACCATGACAGATATATACATCCTAGACTAGAGAGGACAGTACACCATGACAGACATATACAACCTAGACTGGAGAGGACATTACACCATGACAGTTATATACAACCTAGACTGGAGAGGACAGTACACCATGACAGATATATACAACCTAGACTGGAGAGGACAGTACACCATGACAGATATATACAACCTAGACTGGAGAGGACAGTATACCATGACAGATATATATAACTTAGACTGGAGATGACAGTACACCATGACAGATATACACAACCTAGACTGGAGAGGACAGTACACCATGACAGATATATACAACCTAGACTAGAGAGTACAGTACACCATGACAGATATATACAACCTAGACTAGAGAGGACAGTACACCATGACAGATATATACAACCTAGACTGGAGAGGACAGTACACCATGACAGATATATACAACCTAGACTAGAGAGGACAGTACACCATGACAGATATATACAACATAGACTAGAGAGGACAGTACACCATGACAGATATATACAACTTAGACTGGAGAGGACAGTACACAATGACAGATATATACAACCTAGACTAGAGAGGACAGTACACCATGACAGATATATACAACCTAGACTAGAGAGGACAGTACACCATGACAGATATATACAACCTAGACTGGAGAGGACATTACACCATGACAGATATATACAACCTAGACAAGAGAGGACAGTACACCATGACAGATATATACAACCTAGACTGGAGAGGACAGTACACCATGACAGATATATACAACCTTGACTGGAGAGGACAGTACACCATGACAGATATATACAACCTAGACTGGAGAGGACAGTACACCATGACAGTTATATACAACCTAGACTGGAGAGGACAGTACACCATGACAGATATATACAACCTAGACTAGAGAGGACAATACACCATGACAGATATATACAACCTAGACTGGAGAGGACAGTACACCATGAGAGATATATACAACCTAGACTGGAGAGGACAGTACACCATGACAGATATATACAACCTAGACTAGAGAGGACAGTACACCATGACAGTTATATACAACCTAGACTGGAGAGGACAGTACACCATGACAGATATATACAACCTAGACTGGAGAGGACAGTACACCATGACATATATATACAACTTAGACTGGAGAGGACAGTACACCATGACAGATATATACAACCTAGACTGGAGAGGACAGTACACCATGACAGACATATACAACCTAGACTGGAGAGGACAGTACACCATGACAGATATATACAACCTAGACTAGAGAGGACAGTACACCATGACAGATATATACAACCTAGACTGGAGAGGACAGCACACCATGACAGATATATACAACCTAGACTGGAGTGGACAGTACACCATGACAGATATATACAACCTAGACTAGAGAGGACAGTACACCATGACAGATATATACAACCTAGACTGGAGAGGTCAGTACACCATGACAGATATATACAACCTAGACTGGAGAGGACAGTACACCATGACAGATATATACAACCTAGACTGGAGAGGACAGTACACCATGACAGATATATACAACCTAGACTGGAGAGGACAGTACACCATGACAGATATATACAACCTAGACTGGAGAGGACAGTACACCATGACAGATATATACATCCTAGACTAGAGAGGACAGTACACCATGACAGACATATACAACCTAGACTGGAGAGGACATTACACCATGACAGTTATATACAACCTAGACTGGAGAGGACAGTACACCATGACAGATATATACAACCTAGACTGGAGAGGACAGTACACCATGACAGATATATACAACCTAGACTGGAGAGGACAGTATACCATGACAGATATATATAACTTAGACTGGAGATGACAGTACACCATGACAGATATATACAACCTAGACTGGAGAGGACAGTACACCATGACAGATATATACAACCTAGACTAGAGAGTACAGTACACCATGACAGATATATACAACCTAGACTAGAGAGGACAGTACACCATGACAGATATATACAACCTAGACTGGAGAGAACAGTACACCATGACAGATATATACAACCTAGACTAGAGAGGACAGTACACCATGACAGATATATACAACATAGACTAGAGAGGACAGTACACCATGACAGATATATACAACTTAGACTGGAGAGGACAGTACACAATGACAGATATATACAACCTAGACTAGAGAGGACAGTACACCATGACAGATATATACAACCTAGACTGGAGAGGACAGTACACCATGACAGATATATACAACCTAGACTGGAGAGGACATTACACCATGACAGATATATACAACCTAGACAAGAGAGGACAGTACACCATGACAGATATATACAACCTAGACTGGAGAGGACAGTACACCATGACAGATATATACAACCTAGACTGGAGAGGACAGTACACCATGACAGATATATACAACCTAGACTGGAGAGGACAGTACACCATGACAGTTATATACAACCTAGACTGGAGAGGACAGTACACCATGACAGATATATACAACCTAGACTAGAGAGGACAGTACACCATGACAGATATATACAACCTAGACTGGAGAGGACAGTACACCATGACAGATATATACAACCTAGACTGGAGAGGACAGTACACCATGACAGATATATACAACCTAGACTAGAGAGGACAGTACACCATGACAGTTATATACAACCTAGACTGGAGAGGACAGTACACCATGACAGATATATACAACCTAGACTGTAGAGGACAGTACACCATGACAGATATATACAACTTAGACTGGAGAGGACAGTACACCATGACAGATATATACAACCTAGACTGGAGAGGACAGTACACCATGACAGACATATACAACCTAGACTGGAGAGGACAGTACACCATGACAGATATATACAACCTAGACTGGAGAGGACAGTACACCATGACAGATATATACAACCTAGACTGGAGAGGACAGTACACCATGACATATATATACAACCTAGACTAGAGAGGACAGTACACCATGACAGATATATACAACTTAGACTGGAGAGGACAGTACACCATGACAGATATATACAACCTAGACTGGAGAGGACAGTACACCATGACAGACATATACAACCTAGACTGGAGAGGACAGTACACCATGACAGATATATACAACCTAGACTGGAGAGGACAGTACACCATGACAGATATATACAACCTAGACTGGAGAGGACAGTACACCATGACATATATATACAACCTAGACTAGAGAGGACAGTACACCATGACAGATATATATAACCTAGACTGGAGAGGACAGTACACCATGACAGATATATACAACCTAGACTAGAGAGGACAGTACACCATGACAGATATATATAACCTAGACTGGAGAGGACAGTACACCATGACAGATATATACAACCTAGACTGGAGAGGACAGTACACCATGACAGATATATACAACATAGACTAGAGAGGACAGTACACCATGACAGATATATACAACCTAGACTAGAGAGGACAGTACACCATGACAGATATATACAACCTAGACTGGAGAGGACAGTACACCATGACAGATATATACAACATAGACTAGAGAGGACAGTACACCATGACAGATATATACAACCTAGACTAGAGAGGACAGTACACCATGACAGATATATACAACCTAGACTGGAGAGGACAGTACACCATGACAGATATATACAACCTAGACTGGAAAGGACAGTACACCATGACAGATATATACAACCTAGACTGGAGAGGACAGTACACCATGACAGATATATATAACCTAGACTGGAGAGGACAGTACACCATGACAGATATATACAACCTAGACTAGAGAGGACAGTACACCATGACAGATATATACATCCTAGACTAGAGAGGACAGTACACCGTGACAGATATATACAACATAGACTAGAGAGGACAGTACACCATGACAGATATATACAACCTAGACTGGAGAGGACAGTACACCATGACAGATATATATAACCTAGACTGGATAGGACAGTACACCATGACAGATATATACAACCTAGACTGGAGAGGACAGTACACCATGACAGATATATACAACCTAGAATAGAGAGGACAGTACACCATGACAGTTATATACAACCTAGACTAGAGAGGACAGTACACCATGACAGATATATACAACCTAGACTAGAGAGGACAGTACACCATGACAGATATATACAACCTAGACTGGAGAGGACAGTACACCATGACAGATATATACAACCTAGACTGGAGAGGACAGTACACCATGACAGATATATACAACCTAGACTGGAGAGGACAGTACACCATGACAGATATATACAACCTAGACTGGAGAGGACAGTACACCATGACAGATATATACAACCTAGACTGGAGAGGACAGTACACCATGACAGATATATACAACCTAGAATAGAGAGGACAGTACACCATGACAGTTATATACAACCTAGACTGGAGAGGACAGTACACCATGACAGATATATACAACCTAGACTGGAGAGGACAGTACACCATGACAGATATATACAACCTAGACTAGAGAGGACAGTACACCATGACAGATATATACAACCTAGACTGGAGAGGACAGTACACCATGACAGATATATACAACCTAGACTGGAGAGGACAGTACACCATGACAGATATATACAACCTAGACTGGAGAGGACAGTACACCATGACAGATATATACAACCTAGACTGGAGAGGACAGTACACCATGACAGATATATACAACCTAGACTGGAGAGGACAGTACACCATGACAGATATATACAACCTAGAATAGAGAGGACAGTACACCATGACAGTTATATACAACCTAGACTGGAGAGGACAGTACACCATGACAGATATATACAACCTAGACTGGAGAGGACAGTACACCATGACAGATATATACAACCTAGACTGGAGAGGACAGTACACCATGACAGATATATACAACTTAGACTGGAGAGGACAGTACACCATGACAGATATATACAACCTAGACTGGAGAGGACATTACACCATGACAGATATATACAACCTAGACTGGAGAGGACAGTACACCATGACAGATATATACAACCTAGAATAGAGAGGACAGTACACCATGACAGTTATATACAACCTAGACTGGAGAGGACAGTACACCATGACAGATATATACAACCTAGACTGGAGAGGACAGTACACCATGACAGATATATACAACCTAGACTGGAGAGGACAGTACACCATGACAGATATATACAACTTAGACTGGAGAGGACAGTACACCATGACAGATATATACAACCTAGACTGGAGAGGACATTACACCATCACAGATATATACAACCTAGACTGGAGAGGACAGTACACCATGACAGATATATACAACCTAGACTAGAGAGGACAGTACACCATGACAGATATATACAACCTAGACTGGAGAGGACAGTACACCATGACAGATATATACAACCTAGACTGGAGAGGACAGTACACCATGACAGATATATACAACTTAGACTGGAGAGGACAGTACACCATGACAGATATATACAACCTAGACTGGAGAGGACATTACACCATGACAGATATATACAACCTAGACTGGAGAGGACAGTACACCATGACAGATATATACAACCTAGACTAGAGAGGACAGTACACCATGACAGATATATACAACCTAGACTGGAGAGGACAGTACACCATGACAGATATATACAACCTAGACTAGAGAGGACATTACACCATGACAGATATATACAACTTAGACTGGAGAGGACAGTACACCATGACAGATATATACAACTTAGACTGGAGAGGACAGTACACCATGACAGATATATACAACTTAGACTGGAGAGGACAGTACACCATGACAGATATATACAACTTAGACTGGAGAGGACAGTACACCATGACAGATATATACAACCTAGACTAGAGAGGACAGTACACCATGACAGATATATACAACTTAGATAGTGGAGATGAGAATAGATTTGGGATCTAGTTTAACCATTAAGTTTTTGGTGTGTGTCCATATTTTTTTACGGAATGGGTTCTTGTGAGAATCTAAGTTTCCTTGAAATTGTCGATGAGAAGTCAAAGATGTCATGAAGTCGTTGATGAAGGGTTAATGATTCCATGAACGGGTTGAGGTTCTAATAAGCTTTGGTTGTCTCTGCTTTTAATATAGGGACAATACGAACGCAAACGCTCTTATTACAGAGCTAGACCGTGTCTGAAAATATAACAACAAATATATCTTGCACACCATTCGAACTCATTCACTGATTTACTTGTTGATTACACAAGTGGGCTGCCCCGTGGCTCAAACAACAGAAACACACATCATCATCACTGCTCACAACCTACGCATATATCCCCGCCTCCGTCCCCGTCCTCGCCACGCCCTCGCAAACCAACCCTCACCGCCACCCCTCAATACCAACCATCACCGCCACCCCTCACCACCTTCTCTCACCACCACCACCCCTCACCACCAAACCTCACCACTGCCACCCCCACCCTTCGCCGCCACCTCTCACCGCCGTTGTCATAGTTATTATTGTAGTCTGTGACACATGGCGGCAGGTAGCAGCAAAGCTGGTCTGTCACCGCTGTTCCACAACTCTTTAACATCAATTATTTGAGATGTGATATCACGGTTTCAAATGACAGTCTTTCTCATCATACAACAAGGCGGGGGCAGCCATTTTGACAGCCTTTCTCTTCTCTCATTCGTATTTATTCTGACATTAAAATATCTAACATCTAGTCCTCGTGTCGTATATATGTATGTGAATTTATGTATGTACCTATCTATGTTTGTTTGTATGTATGTTTGTATGTTTGTATGTACGTATGTATGTTTGTATGTATGTGAGTTTATGTATGTATGTATGTATGTTTGTATATTTGTATGTTTGTATGATTGTATGTATGTATGTAGTCTCTTTCTCTTAATTTCGAGTATGTTTTTGTCCGGCTACCTTCCTGGTGGCAAGGTTGTAAAAGAAAAGAAATTGTCATCCCTTGAATCGCAAGAATGTTTGGCAAATTTTGAAGGTGCCAGCTATCGCAGCCATATGTATGTATGTTTGTATGTATGTACGTACGTATCTATGTATGTATGTATGTGAGTTTATGTATGTATGTATGTATGTATGTATGTATATGAGTTTATGTATGTATGTATGTATGTATATGAGTTTATGTATTTATGTACGTATGTATGTATGTATCTATGTACGTGAGTTTATGCATGTATGTATGTATGAATGTACGCATGTATGTATGTATGTATGTTTGTATGTATGCATATGTGTATGTCTGTATGTATGCATATATGTATATATGTACCTATGTATGTTTGTATGTATGTATGTATGTTTGTATGCATGTATGTATGTTTGTATACATGTATGTATGTATGTATGTGTGTATGCATATATGTATGTATGTATGTATGTATGTGTGTATGTATCTTTGTATGTACGTTCTTCTACTTTTATAATTTCACAAAGTTTTCCCAATAGAGAGAGAGTCGGTTTCTAACATAGACACAAGACTCATTGGAATTTACACAACATCAACTAGGTAGATATGTATGTATGCATGCATGTGTAGATATGGATGTTATTGTATGTGTGGATGTGGATGTTTTGAGTTGTATGTGTGCATGTGTATATGTTTTGCATCTGTACATGTGTATATACAGTTATTAGATGAAAAATGTTTGGAATGTTTACATATTTTTACTGTTCCATTAATGGATTGTACTTGTAATTTCCTAACTAGTTGTGTTCTTTCTGTTCCTGTGAAGCCCAGCTTCTCAAGATTTGTATTGAGGCAGTTACTAACATATCCCAGTGCTCTAATAATCACAGGCATAAATCTGAAGATGTAATCAGGGTGGAGTATCTGCAGATTTCTCATCAGTTCTGCATAAATATTCTCCTTTTCACTAATCTTTGATATTATATTGGCATCTGCTGGGCTGCTAATTACCACTACTGTGCATGCTTTCTCCCCCCTGTCCCATATCATAATATCTGGTCTGTTATGCCTGCATTTTATTGGTGTTTTTACTGGAACATTCCACCAGTACTCTTTCATATTATGTACGTGGATGTCTTCCACATTGCTGTAGCTTTTAATGTTTTTATTATCGGGGCTATCTTTTTTACGAACTGCATTGTACAGTGTTTTGGCCACTACATCATGCCTCATAGGTAGATAGTACCGCGATAACATCTTTGGACAGCTTCTGATGACATGGGTGATATCCTCGATGTTAGTTCTGAAGAGTCTGCACTTGTTATCACATCTAGGTGTTTTGCCTGCATCCCTATCTCTTTTGTGAATCAGGTATTTCGTGCTAATCTCCTGTTCTTGGATTGCAAAAGCGTATCCTTCGAAGTGGGAGACAATATAGCGGTTGTTGGTCCAAGATAGACTACTTTCCTTATCTATATTACTCTCACTCTGGAGCTTCCTGGCAACATATCCATGCATGATTTTTTGCTAAGTATGCAGTTTTTCATCCATGGATTCACTGCGATACTGCTAAGCGACATCCCTGGGTGTGAGTTTTTGATTACCACACAGGGAATATCTCTGGAAGAGTTCCTTCCCAACTCTCATGATCTTTTCTGTTTCATGCAGATAGACTTGCTCGAGAGACGGGCTCCTACACTTCGAGGCTCGTAGATGTTGTCGGAGAGATATGATGCAACATTCAAATGTTGTCTGGACTGATGTTAGGCCTCTACCTCCCTGCTTACGTTTCAAGTAAAGGGGGTCTATGTCACTGTTGATGTGGAAGTTTCCGGTGTTGTTTAGTATTTTTCGAGTTCCAACATCAACTGCTCGGATTTCGTCTATCGTCCAATTGAGTATTCCAAACGTTGGTGTTAGGACAGGCACAGCAAACACATTGTGAGCCACTGTTTTGTTTTGCGCAGAGAGTTCCGATGACCAGATCTTTCTTAATCAGGTGTATTATTCCCTGGTTATGCATTCCTTATTACAGATACCATTATAGGATATATTCTCATCTATCCCCAGGTATCTGTAGCAGTCCTCATCAGATATCGGTGAAACAGTTAGGCCATTGATGACAATGTTGCTAGATTGGGTTGTTGTTTTTCCCCGCTTCACAGTCATGTATGAGCATTTATCTTGGCCAAACTCCATTCCTATATCCTTTGAGAACGTTGTAACCAGGTCAAGATTTTTCTTCATCCCATCCATGTTCTTGGCATAGAGTTTCAGATCGTCCACAAAGATATTATGGGTTAGGTTCGTATTTCTGTCCTCCTGTGAGCCAATGATGTATCCCTCACATTTCTTGAGCAGAAAGGACAAGGGGTTTAATGACAAGATGAATAATATCACAGAGAGACTGTCCCCCTGAAATATACCCCTGCAATATTTTATTTTATCAGTGAAAATAGAGTCCTCCCTCTCTGTCTTTAACCTTAGGATAGTAGCCCAAGAAGAAGACAGCCTCTCTATGGCTCTGACAATAATGTCTGGGACTTTAGCAAGTTGGAGGGCCTCTATCATCCATGAGTGGAGAACAGAATCAAAAGCTTTCCTGTAGTCCAGCGAGACTGTAGCCATATTCCTCCTAAGTTGTCGCACCTCCGACATCGCAGTTTTGTTGATTAGGAGTTGTTCAGCACATCCCCAAGCCCCTTTCTTTTGCAGCTGCTTGTTCATCTGTGATGATGTTATTATTTTCACAGTGATCTTAGAGGAATAGGTTCAGGGAGGCTGTATACATCTTATACATCAGGTTCTGGCAATCAATGGGTCGGTAGTTTTTTGCCAAGTGGGTGTCTTTGTTCTTAGGCACCAGTAATGTTTGTGCTAATGTCAACCATTCTGGTATAAGTGTATCTCCCTTAAGAACTTGTTGGTAGAGGGCAGTAAGATACCTCCGATAGAATATCAGTTTTTTGTACCAGTAGCCGACAATCATGTCTCTTCCTGGTGTTTTCTTATCTTGGAGTTTTCCTATCACAGTCTCAAGGGTACCCTCACTTATTTCATATGTTTTTGTTGTAGTGTAGGAGCAATAGTTCTTTCGGATTTCTCTTAGCCACACTGCATCTTGGTTGAAATTCTTCTTTTCACCCAATATTTTGCTCCAAAAGGAATCTATGTCTTTCTGGGATGGGGCCTCAGTGACACTTATTATTTTGCCCTTCATATCTCTATAGACTGATGTTTGGTTTCGTCTGAATCTTTTATTGAGCACTTTTCTCTCATCTACCTTCTTCAGGTATCGGCGTTTTTCGCTAACAGCTCTCAATTCTTGTTTGAGGGTGATCAGCTTATATTGGAGAGTTCTGGTTCTACTGTTACCAAACATCGTCTCTATTTCATTGTTCACTCTTTGTTGGTGAGGAGTGAGGTTTTTTTGTGTTTGTTTGCATGTAAGGAGCATTGTCACATGTCCTATGTTTTTTCGTAGGTCAGCAATCTTTTTTTCTATTTTAGTTATATATGATGGTATTTTGGGTGATGTTTTGTTCTTGTTAATATCTCTGCTATCACCAAGATAATGCTTCACTGTCGTTGCTAGGGCATATAAACAGGCGTTGATTTGCCAAAATGTTGGGGTTTTTATCCGTCGTAAATATTCATCCCCTATTTCGTCAATAACACGTAGTATTTCATTATTTGGCTTTTTATTCACCATTGTCATTTTAACACGTTCAGCCAGAGAGATATTTATACATGAGTTAATTTCTCTCTGGAAGATTTCATTGAGGGAAATTTTCAATTGTTTATACTTTTGATTATCATTATCATTATCGGTGTCTACTTTATGTGAACCCTTGTGGTTAATAAAGAAAACATTATCATTATCGATAGTATTTTCCACAACAGTCGAGGTAGACTCGGATGGTATACGTGGTGTCACATTTATTCGATTATTATTATTATTTCCTCGATTATTATTATTATCGATAGTGTTTTCCCCAGAATTCGAGGTAGACTTAGATGGTACACGTGGTGTCACATTTCTTACAGGCATAGTTGTTTCAAGGCGCTGTTCGACCTGGCTGCTAGGAAGTCTAGTAGCATGGCGATCTGTAGCACGTGTTGTTGATTCCATGTTTGTTGTGGGGGACTTACAATTAATAATATTTATCTTATTTTTACGTTCAACAAACGTCGCTTGTTGGCGTAATTGTTTCGCTGTGAAATAATTTAGCTCTGGGTGCATTTCGTCCCAGTGTAGCTTCATTCTGTTCATATAGCCAATGGAGGGATTGTTTTTTGCCATTTTATAACAATTAAATAAATCATTATTAAGTTCACAACTCCAAGAGAAATGCGATTTATAATTTCGGTTTCTTCTGTAGCTACAACTGAATAAAGTTTGATTACCTTCTTTGTTATTTGTCTTCGATACTTCCTTAATTTTCTTGTTGATGTTGTGTTCAGCCATGCTGTTTGTAGCAAATCCTTGTAAAATGAATTATGTATTTAGTCGGATATCTCTACGAATTCGAATAAAAGGTGTCTTCAGAAGGGATAGTTAGAAGAATAACCAGTTATTCAACCTGGCTGTAGTTGTGGCATTACTGTCGGAGATAGTATTCATCTTAAATTTAATAAATAGTCTCCCACGCCAAAATATGCGACTGATCGCGTTGACTGACTTATGTATGTATGTATGTTTGTATGTACGTATGTATGTATGTATGTATGTGCGTATGCATATATGTATGTATGTATGTATGTATGTATGTATGTATGTATGTATGTATGTACGTATGTATGTATGTATGTATGTGCGTATGCATATATGTATGTATGTATTCATAAATGTATGTATGTACGTATGTATTATGTATGAATGTATTTTCTCTTTCTCTTAATTTTGAGTATATTTTTTTGACCGGCCACCTTCCTGGTGGCAAGGTTGTAAAAGAAAAGAAATTGTCATCCCTTGAATCGCAAGAATGTTTTGCAAATTTTGAAGGTGCCAGCTATCGCAGCCATTTGTAGACTATGAATTAGGGAGCTGCGCTTTTTGTCCGCAAATCCAAGTTCAGTCATACTTTGGTCCAAGCGGGTTGGTATATAACCCGTAGCACCAATAATGATGGGTATGAAGCTAAAGGTGTATCTTGGATACTGGATTTGTAAACTCCTCATCAATGGTCCGTAGATGTCCTCCTTCTCCTGTATTTTTCTGACAACGTTTACATCAAGTGGGCAGCTGATCTCCACAACAGAAAAACGTTTTCAATGTGTGGTCCCAAACTACAATATCAGGCCGGTTGTGCTTTAATCTGGTGGCAGTTTTTATTTTCAGGTTCCACCAGTATTCCTTAGTGCCATCTGTCTCAATATATTCTTCCTCGTTTGTTGTTAATTTTGTTTTCCGAAGTGCGTTCCAGATGGTTCTAGCTATCCCATCGTGTCTCATGGGGAGGTAGTAGCGAGATGACATTCTTTCGCAGCTGGCAACAATGTGGCTTACATCCTCGATCTTTGTTTTACATAGCCTACATTTATTGTCAGCTGCTGGCCCTCCTCTTTTGTGCAGCAGATATTTGGTAGGGAGTTCTTGTTCCTGTATTGCATAGAGATATCCCTCAAGGTGTGATGTCATAAACTTGTCGGAACTCCATGCCAGGCTTTTTGAGTGGTTTATCCCCTCTATGGTCTGTGTTTTACGCCTCAAGTATCCATGCACAACTTTTTCTGTAAATTGGTCAATTTTTTTTTCTTGTTTGAACATTGAATAGGATCTTCCGATTTCTCTGGGTGAGAGATTTATATCGGGCTTTATTCCATATCTCTCCTCCAGATCAGTCGCTATTCTAATGATATTTCTTTTTTCATGGTCATAAACCTGGGCAAGATGGTTGCCACCCTTTTTCCTCTGTTGAAGGTGTTGCTTCAGTGTCACTATCCGGGTCTCATATGTTGTTAATATTGATTTTAGACCCCGGCCACCTTCCTTGCGTGAGAAGTATAGCCTATCCACATCACCATTGATGTTAAAGTTCCCAGTAACACTGAGAAGTTTTCGAGTTCTAACATCCATCTCACTTAGTTCTTGCAATGACCAGTTCAGTAGGCCAAATGTTGGCGTTAGAATTGGCACAGCATAAGTATTGTGGGCAATGTATTTGTTGTATGCTGACAGTTCTGATGACCATATTTTCTTTACTCTTCTGAGGTATTCAGTTCTGGTTTTCTCCTTATTTATGGGTCCATCATATCTGACATTCTCATCCTGTCCAAGATATCTGTAGTTGTCACCTGACTGCAGAGGTTGTATTGTCAGGCCGTTCATCTCTAGATTTCTAGAGGAGGGCACAGCTCTTCCACGTTTTACTGCCAAATATGCACACTTGGACTCACCAAATTTCATTTTGATGTCGGTTGAAAATTGTGTAATGAGGTCCAATTGTTTCTTGATGTCATTGATATTTGGCCCATACAACTTCAGGTCATCAACAAAGAAAAGATGGGAGATACTTCTGGTCCCACTTCTTTGTCGACCTTGTTTCCTGAGTAGGTAAGATAGTGGATTCAGTGAGAGAACGAAGAGTAGCACCGACAAGCTATCACCCTGAAAGATGCCCTTCTGGTAATGTATCTTATCAGTCCTAACCTGCTCCTTCTCACCTCTAAGGATCAGACTGGTGTACCAGTTCTTGGTCAGGCGTTCAACAGCAGCTACCAATGGTTGTGGGACTTTAGCTAACTGTAAAGCCTTAACAATCCACCCATGAGGTACACTATCAAATGATTTTTGATAGTCCAGCCACACGACAGTCATGTTTCTGCGATTCTTTGTTGTTTTTTCCTGGATCATTTTGTTAGTTAGTAGGTGATCTATGCAACCCCACACCTCCCTCTTTCCACCAGCTTGCTCAGGTGTTATGATGTTGTTGGTAGCACAGTGATCCTGTAAGAACAGGTTAAGGCACCCAGTATATAATTTATACATGATGTTTTGGCAGGCAATTGGGCGGTAATTTTTAGCAAGGGTGGTTTGGCTATTTTGGGGAATGAGGAGAGTAGAGGCAGTTGATAACCATCTGGGCAGTTCTTGTGTGCCCTTAATGGTTTCTGTAAACAGCCGTATGAGATCTTGCCGATAGAAAGTGAAATTCTTCAACCAGTATCCTGTAATGAGGTCTGGGCCTGGCGATTTCCTATTCGACATTTTCTGTAGAGCTGTTTCCAGTATTGACCCATCTATGTCATATTGTTTTGTCTGGACATGTTGGCAGTAGTCCTGTTCCAGTTCTTTTAGCCAATTAGCTTGTCTGTTGAATCCGTCATCCGTTTCCCATACAGATCTCCAGTAGCTCTCAACCTGTTCTTTTGAAGGGGTGTCATTTACAGAGATTGAGCTTTTGCCACCGAAGCTGCGATAAACTGATTTAGGATCTCTGGCAAACAATCTATTTAGCACTTGTCGTTTATGTGCTGTTGACTTATATTTTAGTCTTTCTGTTGTAGCTGTGAGTTGTTGTTTCAACTGGTGTAATTTGGAGTTCAAAGTTTTAAATTTTGTATCTCCAAATCTTCTCTCTAACTTTTTCTTTAGGTCTTCCTGGTGTTGTGTGAAGTTGCTCTCTATGTTGCATTTCATAACGACTGCGATGTGTGAGATACTTCGTCTCAGGGACAACATTTTGGTTTTTAAATTTCGCATCCACGCTGGTTCAGGCTTTCTGTTTGTATCTTGATTGCGTGGTTTTAGATGTGTGTTATATGCTAGCAATGTGACAGCTGAAACATATAACAAAACATTAAGCGTTTCAAATGTCGTTTCTACACCTTTAGATCGTATAGCCTTCAGATAATTGCCAGCTATTTCGTTCACCGCTTCCAATTCCAATTTAGTGGGTTCTTTACTGACTCTAGTGTTGTATGGTCTGTCACTCACATTAAGGCTGTGTATCTCTTGAAACATATCATTCCATATCACTTGTAGGGAGCCCACAAGTTTTTGGTGCTCTGTTTGTTCAGTAGAGTCATGAATTTCAGCCTCGTTGTTGATGTGGTGACAATTACTACTAGAGTCAGCTGACCTTTCTCGCTGTTCTTCAGTGGAAGTGGGATGAATTTCAGCAAAATTGTTGGTGAGCTGTTCACTGTTAGATTTAGCTGGCCATTCTCTTTGTCTGTCAGTGGAGGTGGGGTGGTTGTCTACAAGGGCTGTATTTGTAGTATCACTCGATTCCGTTAGATGTATCAATTTACATCTAATGATACGTTTTGCCTGTTCATTTAAATGCTTTGGAGAAAAGTCTAATTCTGGGTGTTTGGAGTTCCATAAAGTTTTTAGCCTTTGCATAAAACCGAACTTTTGGGGTTCAGATTGTTTGTATGCTTCATATAATACTTTGTTAAGCTCGTAGGTCCACTGTGTACAACGGTTGTAATTGCGATTTGGTCGAAGGAGACTTGTACTTTTTGCCATGATGAGTTCGTCTATTCACTAATATTTCGTATTTAATTTTCAAAATAGTCGATGATCTTCTTTAAAAGTTACGACAAAGTTCTGTCAGAATCAAATTTAAAGTTATTCACAGCTTGAGTAATATTTCTTTTCAGTTAGTTTTTAATTCTACAACTGTGTTTTATATAAATGTAATATTTCTTTATAAATGTAATATAACAACGTTGCATTTATATGTTAAAGTGTATGTATCGTTCATATATCATAAGTGTATGTATCGTTCATATAAATAGGTGTTTTACAACACACTTACAGTTCAAACATTTATATGTATGTATGCATATATGTATGTATATATGTATGTATGCATATATGTATATATGTATGTATGCATGTATGCATGTATGCATATATGTATGTATGTATATATATGTATGTATATATGCATGAGTTTATCTAAGTACGTAAGCATGTACGTGTGCATGAATGAATGAATGTATGTGGTTGTATGTATGTATTTATATGTGTATGTATATACGAATGTATGTGTGTGTGTGTGTGTGTGTGTGTGTGTGTGTGTGTGTGTGTGTGTGTGTGTGTGTGTGTGTGTGTGTGTGTGTGTGTGTGTGTGTGTGTGTGTGTGTGTGTGTGTGTGTGTGTGCACATATATATGCATATATATGTGTGTATATATATGTATATATGTATATATGTATATATATATATATATAATAAAAAATTGAACAGGGACAGAACAGAGAGACAGTACGACAAATGTTTATTAGATTCACGCTCAGGAGAGTGGGGGGTAGGTGGAGGACGACGTTTCGGGCATAAGCCCTTCTTCAGGTAAGAGTTCAAAAGGTGTGTAGGGGAGTGGTGGAGAGACATATAGCGAAAGGAAACGGTGCGAATGAAAAATTAACAAATAAAGACAAAAATATAATAAATAATAAATAAAAATAAAGCATGATCAAAATACAAGGAATATATATATATATATATATATATATATATATATATATATATATATATATATATATATATATATATATATATATATATATATATATATAAACAGTAGCCACACACACGCTGTGTATGTGTGTGTTTGTGTGGCTGCTGTTTAAGCAACGTTGACCTGAGGTTACACACCAAACATTTACAAAACAAGATAAATAATTTTTTTTAAAAACCACTAAAAGATAAAGGGGGGAGGAAGCTGTCTCCTCCACCTACCGCTAGCTAGTGATAGTAATATCAAGTTACTGACATTTGTTGCCTGTGTGTCCACATTGACACCACTTCATACAGTATTATACGGGCATTTGATGAGCTTAGTAGGAACGCCAGTACGTGGTTTCACACTGCTAGAAATCGCAGCCAAATCACACCAGGTATCCTATTGTGAGCCAATCATGAGGCAATATCTATCTGATGTTTTTTTTTCAAAGGACATGAGATGGTAGTGTTGCCAATTAATAGTTTCTTTGTACTAAGTTGTTGCGAAGGGAATACTTATGACAATAGCCACTGAACTTAATAACACCTGACAAGGTTTCGTAAATCATATTCTATATATATTTATGTCGTGAAGGCACGTGACTGTGTGGTTCAGGTTCTGAGCTGTTGTTGCTGTAGTTGTTGTCATCATCGTTGTTCAGCTGTTGTTGTTGTTGGCGTGGTGGTGGTTGTTATCATCGTTGAGCTGCTGTTGTTATTGCTGTTGTTGTTGTGGTTGTCATCGACGTTTTTGAGCCGTTGTTGTTATTGCTGTTATTTTTGTTGTTGCAGTTGTTGTCATTGTCATTTTTGATATTATTGTTGTTGTTGTCGTCATCGTCGTTGTTGTTGTATTATTTTTGTTGTTGTTGTTGTTATTGTTTTGTGCGTTATTTTTTCCGCTATTGTTAATATTATTATTGTTATCGTTGTTATCGTTATTATTGTTGTTTTGTTGGCCTGTTTGACTGTTTTAGTCTGGGATTGGTTTTCACTATGACAACGGCGGCAGGGCTGTTTCCTTCCTCATAAATATCACCTTCCTTTCCAACTGAAACTTGAAAAAGTTGATGAGGGCTTGACCAAAGAGGAAACAGTAGGTTCTTAGTTCTCTCAACCTTGTCCACCATACAACCTACTTTGCTTTAGCCATCAAATAGATAAATACTTCCTGCCTTTCCTGGTTAAAAGAGGGTGGTAGAGCGATCATCATGGTGGCCGATAATCGGAAATAGATAAACAAAATGGGAATTAATGGCGTCGTAGGTGCAGGACTAATCTCCAAGGAGCGAACCTATGGCCAAAACTACATTCTAGGTACCCTTTGTAAGACCATCATGTCTTTACAAGGATACCTTGGAATACATTATCCAATGTGTTGTATCTTTCTTTGTTTAAGAAGAGACGTGGTCTAATGCTTAATATGTTGGACTCTTGATCATATGGTCGCAGGTTCAATTCCTCGATTACTCAGCGCTTTGTGTTTGTCCAAAATGGTTTATTTTACGTTACTTCTTCTGCCAGGAGATGTGACCTACACATAGTATCAGCAATGGAAAGACCAATGGAAACATTGTTCCTTTGGTCCGATCTGATGATCCAACTCCTTTCTTCTGCCAGGAGATGTGACCTACACATAGTATCAGCAATGGAAAGACCAATGGAAACATTGTTCCTTTTGTCCGATCTGATGATCCAACTCCTTTCTTCTGCCAGGAGATGTGACCTACAGATAGTATCAGCAATGGAAAGACCAATGGAAACATTGTTCCTTTTGTCCGATCTGATGATCCAACTCCTTTCTTCTGCCAGGAGATGTGACCTACAGATAGTATCAGCAATGGAAAGACCAATGGAAACATTGTTCCTTTGGTCCGATCTGATGATCCAACTCCTTTCTTCTGCCAGGAGATGTGACCTACACATAGTATCAGCAATGGAAAGACCAATGGAAACATTGTTCCTTTGGTCCGATCTGATGATCCAACTCCTTTCTTCTGCCAGGAGATGTGACCTACACATAGTATCAGCAATGGAAAGACCAATGGAAACATTGTTCCTTTGGTCCGATCTGATGATCCAACTCCTTTCTTCTGCCAGGAGATGTGACCTACACATAGTATCAGCAATGGAAAGACCAATGGAAACATTGTTCCTTTTGTCCGATCTGATGATCCAACTCCTTTCTTCTGCCAGGAGATGTGACCTACAGATAGTATCAGCAATGGAAAGACCAATGGAAACATTGTTCCTTTGGTCCGATCTGATGATCCAACTCCTTTCTTCTGCCAGGAGATGTGACCTACACATAGTATCAGCAATGGAAAGACCAATGGAAACATTGTTCCTTTGGTCCGATCTGATGATCCAACTCCTTTCTTCTGCCAGGAGATGTGACCTACACATAGTATCAGCAATGGAAAGACCAATGGAAACATTGTTCCTTTTGTCCGATCTGATGATCCAACTCCTTTCTTCTGCCAGGAGATGTGACCTACAGATAGTATCAGCAATGGAAAGACCAATGGAAACATTGTTCCTTTTGTCCGATCTGATGATCCAACTCCTTTCTTCTGCCAGGAGATGTGACCTACAGATAGTATCAGCAATGGAAAGACCAATGGAAACATTGTTCCTTTGGTCCGATCTGATGATCCAACTCCTTTCTTCTGCCAGGAGATGTGACCTACACATAGTATCAGCAATGGAAAGACCAATGGAAACATTGTTCCTTTGGTCCGATCTGATGATCCAACTCCTTTCTTCTGCCAGGAGATGTGACCTACACATAGTATCAGCAATGGAAAGACCAATGGAAACATTGTTCCTTTGGTCCGATCTGATGATCCAACTCCTTTCTTCTGCCAGGAGATGTGACCTACAGATAGTATCAGCAATGGAAAGACCAATGGAAACATTGTTCCTTTTGTCCGATCTGATGATCCAACTCCTTTCTTCTGCCAGGAGATGTGACCTACAGATAGTATCAGCAATGGAAAGACCAATGGAAACATTGTTCCTTTTGTCCGATCTGATGATCCAACTCCTTTCTTCTGCCAGGAGATGTGACCTACAGATAGTATCAGCAATGGAAAGACCAATGGAAACATTGTTCCTTTTGTCCGATCTGATGATCCAACTCCTTTCTTCTGCCAGGAGATGTGACCTACAGATAGTATCAGCAATGGAAAGACCAATGGAAACATTGTTCCTTTGGTCCGATCTGATGATCCAACTCCTTTCTTCTGCCAGGAGATGTGACCTACAGATAGTATCAGCAATGGAAAGACCAATGGAAACATTGTTCCTTTTGTCCGATCTGATGATCCAACTCCTTTCTTCTGCCAGGAGATGTGACCTACAGATAGTATCAGCAATGGAAAGACCAATGGAAACATTGTTCCTTTTGTCCGATCTGATGATCCAACTCCTTTCTTCTGCCAGGAGATGTGACCTACAGATAGTATCAGCAATGGAAAGACCAATGGAAACATTGTTCCTTTTGTCCGATCTGATGATCCAACTCCTTTCTTCTGCCAGGAGATGTGACCTACAGATAGTATCAGCAATGGAAAGACCAATGGAAACATTGTTCCTTTGGTCCGATCTGATGATCCAACTCCTTTCTTCTGCCAGGAGATGTGACCTACAGATAGTATCAGCAATGGAAAGACCAATGGAAACATTGTTCCTTTTGTCCGATCTGATGATCCAACTCCTTTCTTCTGCCAGGAGATGTGACCTACAGATAGTATCAGCAATGGAA
>OZ024741.1:218352571-218370071 GCA_964016885.1 Eledone cirrhosa | reverse complement strand
CTTTTTTGCAGGGTCCCTGCCCGGGCGCCCATGTCTGTAGAGCTTGTCTCGAACTGGTAGAGCTCCTCGGTAGCACTGCCAGAGAGATAGATAGATAGATAGATAGATAGATAAATAGATAGATAGATAGTTAGATAGATAGATAGACAGATAGATAGATATGTTTCTTTATTAGCCACAGAGGCACAAAAGAAGGGGACAAATACAAAGGGGGAAGTTTACATACAATAAAAACGTGTAAAATATTATCACAAATGCAATTAAAAAAATTAGTCGATTTTCCCCAATAGGGGGAGACAGTTCATATGTGTAATACATACCCCCGAAAAAATGTGCAGCCCTCATCTCCAGGAGTACGGAGAGTTTGTACCCCTTTCCTCTCTTCCTCTTTTTCCTCAACCTACAGGCTGATCTAGAGAGAAGGCCCATTCACTCGGGCCATTCTCGCCACTTTCACCCACCTTTCATAAAACTTGCTGGGGTACAGCACCTCTCTCTCCATCCTGATTCTTCTTCCAAAGTGGTATTTGAAAAAAAGAATCAGATAGATAGATAGATAGATAGATAGATAGATAGATAGATAGATAGATAGATATGAGTCGGCAAGGGAAATGGCAACAGGCTATATTCCGTGCAGATCCCTCTTAGCGATGAAATTTAGAAGCTGTTGTTTTTATTTCAGATTGCTATCTGATGAACTCGGGCCGACAGTTACGAGGGAATTACACCACCTGATCGTCAAACCCAGGGAAATATGTATAATATTTGAACGAATTTATATATACTTCCTGTATTTGGGAGCAAAGATTGGGAATACGGAAGATGATGTGGTCGAGAGGAAGAGCAAAGCCTGGGCGGCGTGCCACAGCTTGAGATCTGTATGGAAGTCGGACCTTCGTAAAGACCTGAAGATCCGTCTCGTCATTGCTGTAGTGGAGTCTGTGCTGCTGTACGGGTCTGAGACTTGGACACTGACCAAGAAACTCACTCAGATGGTGGATGGGTGCTATACGGAAATGCTGAGGATGGCTCTGAACATTAATCGGTATACACTGAGGATGAAGAACTCAGAGATGTACGGGACCCTCCCAAAAGTCAGCTCGAAAGTGACACAGAGGAGACTGAGGTTAACTGGACATGCTCACCGACATCCAGAGTTGACATTACACTCAGTGCTCCCGTGGAAGCCCCTGCATGGACACATTGGAAGAGGAAGACCAAGGTTAACATATGTTGATGCCCTAAGGACAGACACTGGTCTCTTGGAGAAACAGGACATGACAGCGATAATGAGGGACAGAGACCGCTGGAGAGAACTTGTCCATGGATCTCGGGAGTTTTACCCGCCCTAGATAGATGTCTGTATATATAAAACTGTTGTTGTCTGTGTGCGTATGAGTGCGTGTGTGCGTGTGCGTGTGCGTGTGTGTGTGTGTGTGTGTGTGTCCTCATTTTTGCAAAGTCTATACAAATCCACATTTCTACTCCGATTGACTTCAAACTTGCATTTATATATTCCTTGCGGTCTAAAGATACTAACTGCAGCTTTTATTTTTCAATTTTCTGTTGTTAAAGGGGTGTTAGGCGCCGGCTTTCGATCTCCGTCGAGCCCTTATAGTATATGTCTGTATGTCTGACTGTCTGCATAACGACATTCTGAAGAACACGTCATTGCTGACGTATAATCTTCGCTACATTCACACAAACAAACACACACACACACACACATATATATATATACATATATACTTATATATATATATATATATATATATATATATATATATATATACACACACACATATATACACATATACATATATACAAACACATATACACATATATAGATATACACATATACACATAAAAATATATGTATATACACACACACACATATATACATATATATGCATACATACACACGCATATATATATATATATATATATGCATACATACACACACATATATATATATATATGTATCTGTGTATATGTATATATATATATATATATAAGTATATAAACACACAGATACATCGAAGGTCGCTTTAACCCGTCTTTTATTATTAAAAAAACCTCTTGCCAATAAACATTAACCCTTTGTGCGCCATTCATCTAACTGTAGACTAACAAATACCAAGTAAACAGAGCGTTGACAAGAACGATGGCAAATGAATCTTCGAGGTAAGCAGTTTCCTCCCGAGCTGTTAGTTCACGCGGGATTCTCTGCTACACCTTTTCGTAATAATACCAAACAACGTACTGCTGGTCACTCATTCCTCAAAAAGCGGTACAAAGCATCTCTCTCTCTCTATCTATCTATATATATATATATGGGTACAAGAATGGGCCCAAACTATGCCAACCTTTTTGTTGGCCATGTTGAGGCCCAAATCTTTGCCCAGTACACCGGCCCCACGCCCGAACTGTACGGTCGTTACATCGACGACTGTATCGGAGCCACGACCCTCACCCGAGAACAGCTCGACTTCTTTCTCTCCTTCTTCTGCTCCTTCCACCCCTCCCTCCACTTCACCACCTCTATCTCCACCACCCACGTCCACTACTTAGACATCTTCGTCGCCTTCGACCCCTCCCACCACTCCCTCGTCACCTCCGCCTTCTTCAAACCCACCGACTCCCACTCCTACCTCATTTCACCTCTTCCCACCCAACACACACTTAACACTCTATTCCCTACTCCCAACTCCTCAGGATCCGCCGCCTCTGTACCCGAGATGCTGACTTTGAGTCCCAGGCCCTTTCCCTAGTCAGCCATTTCATCCGCAGAGGTTACCCGCCTCTCTCGTCCACACCGCTCTCTCCCGCGCCCGTGCTGTCCACCGCTCCACCACCCTCACCCCACGCCACCGCACACCCACCCACCGTCTCCCCTTCTCCACCACCTACCACCCCTCCACGCACCATCCTCCGCCTCTTCCGACGCCTCCAGTCCGACCCCTCCACCTCCCAAATATTCCCAGCCCCACCACTCCCGCTCCTTCAAACGCACACGCAATCTTCGCACGCTCCTCGCCCACAGCTCTATACCCCCCCCCCCCTGGTTCCCTTCCCTGTTCCAGGCTCCGTTGCAACACCTGTCACCACATCACCAACACCACCACCTTCCAGGGTCCCAACGGCCACTCTCTCTGTCTGTCCGGCATGCCTTCCGCTGCACCTCCTCCAACCTAGTCTATGGACTTCGCTGCACGGACTGCAGTGCAACCTACGTCGGACAGACTGGACGTCGCCTGGCGGACCGGTTTACCGAACACCTCCGAGATATTCGTCTCGGTGGTAGTTCCCCCATCGCCCGCCACTTTGGTGCCCCTGGACATTCCGCGCACCACCTCACAGTCTGTGGCCTACTCCAATGCCACGGAACACCCGCCACTCTCATCAGGGTCGAACAACGAACCATCTTCACCCTACAGACCCACACTCCCCCCGGCCTGAACTCCCCACCCTTATTCCTTTAGCCTTCGACCGCCCTCCCCCACACATATCCCCCACTAACACCACTAACACACTCCTCCTTTTCACCGCGCACCCCACAACTAACAACACTAACACCTTTACCCCACACCGGACCACCCTTTCCCAACTAACATACTAACATCCCTCCTTTCTTCTCCCCCCTCCCCTTATCACACTCACACACCCACCGATACATATATACACGCACTCACACTAAACACACACCCTACTACCACCACTAACCCTCACCCACACACATCCACCCTACCACCCCGCAACTAACATCACTAACACACCCCCTGACCCCACGCACACGAACACACACACCCACTTACAACACCCACTCTTCACGCAACTAATATCACTAACACCCCCAACCCTATGCACACGAACACACACACCCATTTAAACCACCCACTCTACACACCCTACCACCACTGACCCCACTAACACCCGCATTCAACCCTTTCCCCACACCAGTATACTAACACCCACTAACACCCCATTCACCACACACACACTCATCCAAACACGCACACACACACACCAGTACACTACACTCCCTCCAACGGCCCCTACACCTTTCTCTCCCCGCTCCACCCACACCCTTTCTCACACACACACACATCCCACTAACACCTCTACTATTACACACCTCCTCCTCACTCCAACTTTCACACCTACCCATCCTCTCCCCTGTCCACCGCACCTCCGCACACACTGACGCACCGACTTTCTTCACTTACCATTCTCCCCGACTGCTGATATGCCCTGAATCTCTGACCACCTCCCCGCACACACAGACACACAACCCTCCTCCTGCCTTGACCCTCTGACCACTTCCTGTTGCGCGCGCACCCACATCACCCCTCTTCCGACCAACCCAACCACGGATTACACACATTGGACATCGCTCCCAAGAATCAACCACATCCCAAGGAAATTACCCAGCATTCCACCACATCCTCTAGGGAACTACCTTAAGGACTCACCCACTGACATACACTCAAAAAAATGTTTTTCCCACACGCCACCTACATACACAACACGTATAAACACCACACACACGTGCGTACCACCACATATTTACACACTCAGCCTCCGGAATCCTCTCCCCCACCCCTCTGACCCCTCCCCATCCACACACGCACCGACCTACATCCCACCCTACCAACACCTTTTCCTGAACATGCAACCCCGTTCTTCCCCAAACTCTTACTTTCACACACACACACACACACACACACACACACACACACACACACACACACCACCTTCAGCCCTCCCCGCCCCTCTCCCCACTCCACCCGCCACCACGCCTACACGCCCCACCTCCTTCCACCACCTGTTTTACTTCATGTTTATTTTTATTTTTATTATGCTTTTATATTTAATTTCATTTGTACCGTTTCCTCTCACCCCCTTTTTTCTATATGTCTCTCCACCACTCCCCTACACACCCTTGGAACTCTCTTCCCACACACTTTTCACCTGAAGAAGGGCTTATGCCCGAAACGTCGTTCCCCACCACCACCCCACTCTCAAGAGCGTGAAACTAATAAACCTTTGTTCGTACTGCCTCTCTGTTTTGTTCCCGTTCAATTTTTTACTATATATATATATATATATATATATATATATATATATATATATATATATATATATATATATATATATATATTTATATATATATGTATATATTTATTAAAAGAACAGATTAAAATTTAAGCAAAGAATCGCTGCTTTCAACATTAACGGGATCTTCTGAAACTAAAAAATTTAATCTGTGAACGCAGAAGTAAATATTTCGAGAAACGTTGCAACCGAAGGAAAACAGGAAGACCATATTTTGTTTCGTGAAGACGTTCCGTGGTAATGAACGGAAAAAAAGGGAGGATAATACGTCGTTATGTGGATCGAGAAGAACAATTTCATGTAAAGACAAGACCAAGTTTATGGTATAAATGGAGTGGTTAGACTAATATTCTATTTAAAATAACCGAATGATTTCCAGCCCCGGAGTTTAAGAATGTAAATAAAATTGAAAACGAAATTGACAGAGGTTATTAAAATAGTAAAAGTAAATAGTGAAGATTTAGGCCAGTACATACGTATGCCCGACGGACATACACATACATATACATGCGCACACACAAATACATACACACACACAAACATACACACACACACGCACACACACACAAACACACACATAAACGCGCGCGTGTGTGTGTGTGTAAACCTTATGCATTTCTACAGTATTTTCACCAAACTTAAGACATAGGTTACTTATGTACTCTGGATGGTCATGGGCACTTTTATTTTTTCAGATATTGGTTATAGGGCCTCCCGGCAGATAACCCCCTTCAACTGTTTCCTTGGAGTCGACTGAAGCACTGCAGTGCAATGCAACAAAACGTCATAACATCTGGAGTTGGCAACCGATTTTCACAAAACTTGACACATGGGCTACGTTTGTTCTACAGATGAATGAGAACTCTGAGAATTGGCACATATTGAGTAGGGGACCCCTGGGGGCAGGAACCCCCTTTTGGAAAAAGCCGATGATTTTGTAAAAGTATAGTTTTCGAAGCAGCACTGAAGTATTGACATAAATGGTATACACAACTGCTATTTAATACCCGAGCAACGCCGGGTACCTCTGCCAGTATATATATATATATAAAGTAAGTAGGATCGAAGTCACTGCTGCGGCATTCGCTTATACGAGATGTCGAGAAAGAGTCGGGCCCCGGTTATTATGATTCTACCCTGAGCTCATCGATACTGAAATAACAGTAATATGCCAATAAAGTCTATATATATGCTGCAACAGTGGCTTCGATCCTACTTACTTTATTTACACTCTGAACACTACACTCCACTTAACTTTGGCATACAACCCAACACGAGACGGACCTCGAGACAGCATCGAGTGCTTCAAACGGCGCACCGTCTATAACTATAGTTACATACTAGCATGAATATATATATATGTGTGTGTGTATGTGCGTGTGTGTGTGAAAGTGTGTGTGTGTGTAAGTATGTGTGTGTAAATGTGTGTGTGTGTAAGTGTGTGTGCGTGTGTAAGTGTATGTGTGTGTGAAAGTATGTGTGTGTGTAAGTGAGTGTGTATGTGCAAATGTGTGTGTAAGTGTGTGTAAGTGTAAGTGTGTGTGTTGTGTAAGTGTGTGTATGTGTGTAAGTGTAACTGTGTGTGTGAGTGTGTGTGTGCGTGTATGTGTGTGTATAACTGTGAGTGTGTGTGCATGTGTGTGTGTGTATGTGTAAGTGTAAGTGTGTGTGTAAGTGTATGTGTGTGTGTAAATGTGTGTTTGTGTAAGTGTGTGTGTGTGTGTAAGTGTATGTGTTTGTGTGTGTGTGAACGTATGTGTGTGTGCGTGTAAATGAGTGTGTGTGTGTGTGTGTGTGTGTGTGTAAGTGTAAATGTGTAGCGAAACCGGAGATTGTTGCCATATTCTCAAGTGGTTGTATTATCAACACACACTGACCTTGAAACCTCAGTCCACACACTGACCTTGAACCTCAGACTAACCGAGACACCAATTCCTTTATTTCAGCTAACAATGTCACCATTGATATTATCAGTCTTTGTTTAAAAGGAAATTATCAAGAGCCAAGTATTTAATGTTTTCTGGACACCCAATAGGCTGGACACTAAAAGCAAGAGATTTTGTCCCTAGTTGTCACAGTTCACTATTTCTCAGCTCTGTCTCAAACAATCTACCTCGCTAGCTTCATCATGTATCCACAGAGACACACACAGACGCACTGACCAGCTCTGCTGGCTCAGCGACACAGCTTAGTAAATTCCCTACTTTGAGATTCTACAGGGTGTTCCGCAAAAATGTATACACACTTCAACAGCATTCTAATAAATATTGCCTGTACATGTAATCATAGTATGTATACATTTTTTTGTGATACCCTGTATAATCACACACACAGTTAATACGATAAAATTATATCTATACCCCTTTCCGTTGTTTATTCTTTCATCCTTACGGGGTCGATAAAATAAAGTACCAGTAATGTACTGGGTATTTGCTGGTCTTGTGCCAAAAGAAAAAAACAATTAATACTGCACAAGGGTAGTGGATTGGCAGTATCGGTAGAGGGCCGGACGCTATGCTTTGCAGCATAGAATTACGCCCCTTTACGGTCTGAGTTCAAATAACGCTAAGGTTAACTTTGCCTTCCTTACAGGGTCGATAAAATAAAGTACCAGTAATGCACTGGGGTAATTGCTGGCCTTGTGCCAAAAATAGAAACAATTATTACTGCACAAGGGCGATGGATTAGCAGAATCGGTAGAGCGTTGGGCACCATGCTTTCCAGCATCGAGTTATGGCCCTTTGCGTTCTGAGTTAGCTTTACCTTTCATCCTTACGGGGTCGATAAAATAAAGTACCAGTAATGCATTGGAGTCGATTTAATCGACCTTCCCTGTCCCCAAAATTGTTGGCCACGTGCCTAAATCATAAACCATAATAATAATTGTTTCTACTTTAGGCACAAGGCCAGCAATTACCCAGTGCATTACTGGTACTTTATTTTATCGACCCCGTAAGGTTGAAAGGCAAAGTCAACCTCGGCGGGATTTGAACTCAGATCGTAAAGGGACGTAACTATGCTGGAAACATGGCGTCCGACCCTCTACCGATACTGCCAATCCACCGCCCATAAACCATAATAATAATGGATTTTTTTTATATAGGCACAAGTACCAGTAACGTATTGGAGTCGATTTAATCGACTTTCCCTGCTCCCAAAATGGCTGGCCTTGTACCTAAATCATAAACCATTACTACTGCTCATGGTTTCGAAGTAAATCATGCAACCATTAAAAACATACAAATTAGCGGTGATTTCTTCATTTGTAAATTCATTCACATGTGATTGGGGGAAATTGATTTCCCCACGGCAATATCACCACACGTGAGACTACAACTATTGGTTTCACCACTCACTTGACCAAAAAGTCACTCAGACTCACTGAGTGACACTTCACTCAGTCACCACTCACACTCACTGAGACACACTTCACTCAGTCACCATTGACTTGACCAACAAGCCACTCACACTCACTGAGACACACTTCACTCAGTCACCATTGACTTGACCAACAAACCACTCACACTCACTGAGACACACTTCACTCAGTCACCATTGACTTGACCAACAAACCACTCACACTCACTGAGACACTTCACTCAGTCACCATTGACTTGACCAACAAACCACTCACACTCACTGAGACACTTCACTCAGTCACCATTGACTTGACCAACAAACCACTCACACTCACTGAGACACACTTCACTCAGTCACCATTGACTTGACCAACAAGCCGCTCACACTCACTGAGACACACTTCACTCAGTCACCATTGACTTGACCAACAAGCCACTCACACTCACTGAGACACACTTCATTCTGTCACCATTGACTTGACCAACAAGCCACTCACACTCACTGAGACACACTTCACTCAGTCACCATTGACTTGACCAACAAACCACTCACACTCACTGAGACAAACTTCACTCTGTCACCATTGACTTGACTAACAAGCCACTCACACTCACTGAGACACACTTCACTCAGTCACCATTGACTTGACCAACAAACCACTCACACTCACTGAGACACACTTCACTCTCAGTCACCATTGACTTGACCAACAAGCCACTCACACTCACTGAGACACACTTCACTCAGTCACCATTGACTTGACCAACAAACCACTCACACTCACTGAGACACACTTCACTCAGTCACCATTGACTTGACCAACAAACCACTCACACTCACTGAGACACACTTCACTCTGTCACCATTGACTTGACCAACAAACCACTCACACTCACTGAGACACACTTCACTCAGTCACCATTGACTTGACCAACAAACCACTCACACTCACTGAGACACACTTCACTCTGTCACCATTGACTTGACCAACAAACCACACTCACTCACTTTCCAAGGGCACTCATTCAACTGCTTCAAGTTCCTCTCACAACACCTACTTCACTGTAAATGAACTCTCTCGTACCCCTCGCAACATTAAGACTCCTTTCCTACTAGTTCAAGTGTTAAACTAATATATATAGTCATAGTACTATATTGTACCCTGTTTTGTTTTTTCGTTCACTTTTCGCACTATATATGTGAAGGCGCATGGCTGAGTGGTTAGAGCATTGGGCTTGCAATCGAAAGGTTGTGAGTTCAATTCTCAGACCGGGTAATGTGTTGTTTCCTTGAGCAAGACACTATATTTGACGTTGCTCCAGTTTACTCAGCTGTAGAAATGAGATGATAGGACTGAGGTCCCTATCATTAAATCACCCAAGACACCTCCAACGAGATATACCTCGGAGGAGGCCAGCTAAACCTGCATAGGTGTGAGCTGTCACACACACATATATGAACCTCTCGTTGACTTAGGAACATTTCAAATATGAAAATACTTGAAATGTTCCTAAGTTAAATATAAAACTAAAAAGCCCTTCTGAGGACACAAATAAGTTGCTCGGACGTCGCTGGAGCCCCCCCCCCCACTGAAGGGGGCACGGCTCAATTACCCGCGCAGCTCCCCATAAAATTCGGATCTATACATGACTCTAATAATTGTTTCTACTGTTGGCACAAGGCCAGCAATTATCCCAGTGTATTACTGGTACTCTATTTTATCGACCGCGTAAGGATGAAAGGCACAGTTAACCTCGGCGGGATCTGAACTCAGACCATAAAGGGCCGTAACTCTTTGCTGCATAGCATGACGTCCGACCCTCGACCAATACTGCCAATTCACCATTGACTCTAATAATTGTTTCTACTTTTGGCACAAGGCCAGCAATTTCCCAGTGTATTACTGGTACTTTATTTTATCGACCCCGTAAGGATGAAAGGCAAAGTTAACCTCGGCGGGATTTGAACTCAGAATGGCAAGGGCCGTAACTCTATGCGTCAAAGCATGGCGTCCGACCCTCTACCGATACTGCCAATTCACCATTGACTCTAATAATAGTCGTTTAGTATTGTTGAGAAAATCGTGTAGGAGATGGAAAAATATGTGGACAGAGGCGCGTGAGCCCGGAGGAGCTTATCTCGGTTTCATATGACATTAAATGACAGAGAATACAAGACGCCAGTCTATCACAAGGTAGACCTTACTGGTGTTTATTTTAAACTGAATCGGTAGAGCGTCGGACACCTTGCTTTGCAGCATAGAGTTTATGGCTCGTTACGTTCTGAGTTCAAATCCCGCCGAGGTTAGCTTTGCCTTTCATCCTTACGGGGTCGATAAAATAAAGTACCAGTAATGAACTGGTGTCGATTTAATCGACTTTCCCCTCCCCCCAAAATTGCAGGCATTGTGCCTAAATCAGAAACCATTTTTAACTGAATAAACAAGAGCAATGTGAAGGACACACGGCACCACTCGACCCTGGGGAAGGTAACACAAACCCCCTCACCCACACCAACTGAAACCAATAGCCTAACTACTGCTACTATGCGTCTTCCTGCTGATATATGTTATAAAAGAAAGCAACAGCTGACTTGTTGAGGAGGGGGGGGGGGGAACAGTTACAACAACAACAACAAGAATATTATCAACAAAATCGTTTAAGTAGACACTTCGATAGGATAGAAACGTTGAAGAACTGTCAGATCTTGCAGAATAATTTAGAGAATTGGATTGTCATAACTACTGCTGCTTTCTTAAACACGAACACCATCATTGCCACCACCATCAACACCACTGCCACCACCACCATCAACACCACTGCCACCACCACCATCAACACCACTGCCACCACCACCATCAACACCACTGCCACCACCATCAACAGCACCACTGCCACCACCACCATCAACACCACTGCCACCACCACCATCAACACCACTGCCACCACCACCATCAACACCACTGCCACCACCACCATCAACACCACTGCCACCACCATCAACAGCACCACTGCCACCACCACCATCAACACCACTGCCACCACCACCATCAACAACACCACTGCCACCACCATCAACAGCACCACTGCCACCACCACCATCAACACCACTGCCACCACCATCAACAACACCACTGCCACCACCACCATCAACACCACTGCCACCACCACCATCAACACCACTGCCACCACCATCAACAGCACCACTGCCACCACCACCATCTACACCACTGCCACCACCATCAACAGCACCACTGCCACCACCACCATCAACACCACTGCCACCACCATCAACAGCACCACTGCCACCACCATCAACAGCACCACTGCCACCACCATCAACAACACCACTGCCACCACCACCAACATATCACCACCACCACTATCACCAACTCCACCAACAACACCACCACCACTATCACCACCACCAACATATCACCACCACCACCAACAACAACAACACCACCACCACTATCACCACCACCAACATATCACCACCACCACTATCACCAATTCCACCAACAACACCACCACCACTATCACCACCACCAACATATCACCACCACCAACATATCACCATCACCACCACCAACAACACCACCACCATCACCACCACCAACATACCACCACCACCACCAACATATCACCACCACCACTATCACCAACTCCACCAACAACACCACCACCACTATCACCGCCACCAACATATCACCACCACCAACATATCACCATTACCACCACCACCAACAACAACAACAACACCACCACTATCACCACCACCAACATATCACCATCACCACTAACACCAACTCCACCAACAATACCACCACCGCCACCACCACCATCACCACCAACAACAACACCAAAACCACTACACCACCACCACCACCATTAACATATTTTCAACATCTAATAATCCCTCTCAGCTCAGAATCTGTTCACGAATATCTCACCCCACCCCCCTCCATCTTTCCTCATCAACCATCCTACGTGTCTTACCGCTACTTCTGTCACCACCACCATCTCCACTACCATCAACACTCACACCACTACTACTACCATAACCACCACCATCTCCACAAACATCACCACCACCACCACCACCACCACCATCTCCACAAACATCAACACCACCACCATCATCTCCACAACCATAACCACCACTAGTACCACCACCACCCCCCACCACCATCTCCACAAACATCACCACCACCACCACCACCACTATCACCATCACCACCACTTCTACTACTAACACCCACACCACTACCACCACCATCTCCACAAACATCAACACCACCACCACTACCTCCACCACTACCACCACCACCACTTCTACCATCACCATCACTAGTATTACTACCAAATCCACCATTACTACCACGACCACCACCTCCACCCACCACCATCACCACCATCACCACTACCACAACCCCCACCACCTCAATAAACGACAACAACAACAAAACATCACGTTTAACTCATTATCACACTTCACAATATTACACTTCGTAATGTCACGATTCTGCCCCCCCCCCCCCCCCCCCGCCGCCACTACCACATTGTCTTTGTTCTACCCCACCCCTCTACTCTCACTTCCTTCTCCTCTACCCACTCCTCTTCCTACTCTCACCCCCCCCCCCCCCATCTCTACTTCTCAGCATATCTATATTTAGATATGGTACATTTTTCATTTATGTCTTTCTCACTGAGCGAGTGGATAGCATATGTGTATATATATAAGGTTGAACTATAAAAAAACTAAGTCCTACCTTAATTAGATAAACTATTAAAGTGTATGTGTCGGGCGATGCGTTATGTTCTTGGGCAAGACACTTTATTTCACGTTGCTCCTTCCATCTGGGGTTGCGACCGATAGATAGTATTAGGAATTGGAAAGACCAATGGAATCATTGTTTCCTCGGTCCGATTTGACGAAAGTCGATATTATTATTATATATATATATATATATATATTCATTAGTTAAGCAAAACAAGACCAGAAATTTCACAAGGAAGACATTATTAAAAGATTGTCAACATATTTTAGTTTGATGTAAGGAATGTAGAGAATAATAATAATAATATTAATAATAATAATGTCCGTTTACAATTGTTTCGCTACTCCATATAATATTTCTGGATCAAATGACAATATATCATTATTGATCTGGTTCAGTTGAAAATAATGAACATATTTAAAGACAGAGCGGCTCATCGGAACTTCAAAGGAATATAAATTAAAATAAGGAAAGAATGTTACATAATGTAATGTTCCATATATTGGTATTTCACTATGGTGTCCTGGGTGTATCAATTGTCTGCCATAATCAAGTAGTATTCATCTGTCGAGGCTGCATTGTGTGAGATCTGGTTACCCATAGAGTGTGTGTGTATATGTGTGTGTGGCTATGGCCAGTGTATATAGATCACAGACACCCACATATATATATATACACACACATACATATATGTATACAAACTCACACATTTATATATATATATATATATATATATATATATATATATATATATATATATATATATATATATTCCACATTATATACATGTCTGTGTATATTTTAATTATTTAAAAATTATTTTTAAGTGAGCAATATTTTTTTTTTATATTTTGAAGGGAACATGACCCAAGGGGTCACGGGTCGTCTAGTATATATATATATATAGTTTAATATAGAAATGGCTGCTACAGGACCAGAAGTATTTCATTCAAAAGAAAACCTCATGATGACTTTTGAATGAAACAGTTCTAGTCTTGTAAAAGCGACCTCTATATTAAACTTGATCTTTACACTCAACTAATGTATTGAGTACCTTACTGACTGTGGTTTCCTCCAACTGAACATGTCACACACACACACACACACACACACACACACACACACACACACACACACACACACACACACACACACACACACACACACACACACACATATATATATATATATATATATATATATATATATGTGCGTGTATGTATATATATATATATATATATATATATTGTTATACTTGGGGAGGGTCATATTGTTGTAATGTTATTGCCAGAAATAATAACAGAACACTCTCACTGTTTGGTTGGTTTTCGCTTCTGTATCTTTTATATCTCGATAGTTAATTCATTTGGTCCTCAATGTTTATTGACTGACCAACGGTCAAAAATACAGATATAAATACATATATATATAGTCTAACAAAGTTCTTTCGTTGCACATCTGCAACATCATCAGTGGTACTATTATGTTTCCTCCTGTTGTATTGTATGTCTACGAAAAATGGCAAAACTAACCGGCAGTAGACCCAGGGGTAGACCCCGAGCAAGATGGTTGGATAACATATATGGGCTTGGCTTATCTTGCTTGGGGACCCAGCCAGATCAGTTGGAGATAGTTGCTTCCGGCAGAACCCGCTGGAAGGAATGTTTGAGGACTCTGCTCCCATAACTCTCTCAGGAATAAATGAGCGAAGAAGAAGAAGAAGAAGAAATAAATTACATAAATTTAACTGAAAATACCTTTAAAACAAAATATAACCAACACACCTATTCGTTCAGACACAAACAGAGCAGAAATGCGACAACCGTCTTTAAATATCTCTGGTATGGCCACTTAAATTGTTGTAATGCTTCCCTTTTACATTATAATTTGTAGTTTTTCCTTACCTTCCTTTCACCCCCAGCCTCATCACCATTAATACTAATCTATTTCATTGCTTGTATCATTCTTTTTTGGTTGTATCATTCTTTTTTTAAATAATCTCCTCTAACGAAACATGACAGTTAAACACACACACACATATACATGTGTGTGTGTGTGTTTGTGTGTGTGTGTGCATGCGTGTGTGTATGTGTGTGTGCATGCATGTGTGTGCACATGTGTTTGTGTGCCTGTGTGTGTGCGTGTTTGTGTGCGTGCGTGTCTGTGTGTGCGTGTTTATGTGCGTGTGTGTGTGCGTGTGTGTGTGTGCGCGCGAGTGTGTGTGCGTGTGTGCGCGTGTGTTTGCGTATGTGTGTGTGTGTGTGTGTGTGCGTGCGTATTTACGAGTGTGTGTGTGTGTGTGTGTGTGTGTGTGTGTGTAATAGATTCTTTGCCTTTCGGTTAAGTTTACACTGTTCCGTTAGTAAATCTTATCCAAACAGTATAAGCTTAAATGTAGGTTAAGAATCCGTATAATATCTACATTCTATTTAATATAAAGTATTAAGCTCAATAATAGTCTTACTGGTCTTAACTAGTAACATCTCTTGGCAGAATCGGTAGAGCGTCAAACACCATGCTTTACAACATAGAGTTAAGGCCCTTTACGTTATGAATTCAAATCCCACCGAGCTTAGCTTTGCCTATCATCTTTACGGAGTCGATAAAATAAAGTACCAGTAACACATTGGGGTCGATTTAATCCACTTTCCCCTCCCCAAAATTGCTAGCCTTGTGCCTAAAGTAGAAATCATCATAGGTGAATTGGCAGTATCGTTAGAGGGTCAGACGCCATGCAAAGCCCGCCGAGGTTAACTTTGCCTTTCATTCTTACGGGGTCGATAAAGTACCAGTAATACACTAGGATAATTGCTGGCCTTGTGCAAAAAGTAGAAACAATTATTACTCGGAAAGTTTCTGAAGAAAGCCTTTATAACAGAAAGTCAAGGTAAGAAAATATTCAACAAAGTCTTTGGAGATAAACAAGAACAGACAAGTTTCCAGCTGCCATTGCGACCTAGGTCTTGGCTTTGGTTTAGGTCAGGTTGGGTTAAAAAGAGCGTTGAGTTTATTATTACTGCCACACAAGGGTAGTGGATTGGCAATATCGGTAGAGGGTCGGACGCCATGCTTTGCAGCATAGAGTTACGATCTGAGTTCAAATCCCGTCGAGGTTAACTTTGCCTTTCATCCTTACGGCATCGATAAAATAAAGTACCAGTAATGCTCTGGGGTCGATTTAATCGACTTTTCCCTCCCCCAAATTGCTGGCCTTGTGCCTATATAAGAAACCATTGGCAGTATTGGTAGAGGGTCGGACATGCTTTCCAGCGTAGTTTCGTCTTTTTACGATCTGAGTTCAAATCCCGCCGAGGTTAACTTTGCCTTTCGTCCTTATGGGGTCGATAAAATAAATTACCAGTAATGAACTGGGTAATTGCTGGCCTTGTGCCTATATAAGAAACCATTATTACTGCCACACAAGACCAGGCAGTCAACTAATTGGGTGAAATCTAACATTGATGGACAAAATTACTCCCCAGTCTGCAAACTGTCATAAAACAGATGAATCTGTACAGATATTACTAGTGGATGTCAGCAATTAACAAAAAGACTTTATAAAAAAAACCTAGCATGATCTTATAGCAAACAGAGTCCATTGGGAGTTGTGCAAAAAATACTGTATGTAATGTATGCATGTGTCTGAATGTGTTCTGCGCCTACGATCGCATATCTGACGAGATGTCGGTGCAGACTTGGACCCTGACTACTCTGATCAAACCCTGAGCTGATCGATATTAAAACAATTGTCGTATGCAATAAAGGTCATTTATGGTGCAACCTTGACTTCGTTCCTGCTTACTTGTATATATATATATATATATATATATAAAGAAAAAAAGATGAAATCGAAAATGCAATTGGAGTCTTATTTTTAAAAAATATATATATTTATTTGGTTCCTTTACCGGTTTCGCAGTTCTTCTGCTTTACAAAAGTAGAGTTGAGATGGAGGGTATATGGTTGAAATACCACAGACCCTCCATCTCAACTCTACTTTCAAACCGGTAAAGGAACCAAATAAATATATATATATTTTTTTAAATAACACTCCAGTTGCATTTTCGATTTCTTTTTTTCTTTATACTTTCACTCGTGTAGGGCACCTCGGTTATTTTTCATTTTGTAAAAAAACCCTCACTTTCTTATATATATATATATAAAACATGGGAAGAAAGAGGAATACTGCGTGGTTGCACATGGGTTACATATTATAAAATTAGTCCCTCATCAGTGATTTGCCAA
>OZ024741.1:218332571-218340071 GCA_964016885.1 Eledone cirrhosa | reverse complement strand
AGATATTCCTGTGATGATAGTATATGGTCACAATAATTGCTAGAAATAGCAGCTAAAATGATCAGCCTCGTCAACTGACACTGCCTTGAGATATTCCTGTGATGATAGTATATGGGCACAATAATTGCTAGAAATAGCACCTAATGTCATCAGCCTCGTCAACTGACACTGCCTTCAGATATTCCTGTGATGATAGTATATGGTCACAATAATTGCTAGAAATAGCAGCTAATGTCATCAGCCTCGTCAACTGACATTGCCTTCAGATATTCCTGTGATGATAGTATATGGTCACAATAATTGCTAGAAATAGCAGCTAATGTCATCAGCCTCGTCAACTGACACTGCCTTCAGATATTCCTGTGATGATAGTATATGGTCACAATAATTGCTAGAAATAGTACCTAATGTCATCAGCCTCGTCAACTGACACTGCCTTGAGATATTCCTGTGATGATAGTATATGGTCACAATAATTGCTAGAAATAGCAGCTAATGTCATCAGCCTCGTCAACTGACATTGCCTTCAGATATTCCTGTGATGATAGTATATGGTCACAATAATTGCTAGAAATAGCAGCTAATGTCATCAGCCTCGTCAACTGACATTGCCTTCAGATATTCCTGTGATGATAGTATATGGTCACAATAATTGCTAGAAATAGCAGCTAATGTCATCAGCCTCGTCAACTGACACTGCCTTCAGATATTCCTGTGATGATAGTATATGGTCACAATAATTGCTAGAAATAGTACCTAATGTCATCAGCCTCGTCAACTGACACTGCCTTGAGATATTCCTGTGATGATAGTATATGGTCACAATAATTGCTAGAAATAGCAGCTAAAATCATCAGCCTCGTCAACTGACACTGCCTTGAGATATTCCTGTGATGATAGTATATGGTCACAATAATTGCTAGAAATAGCAGCTAATGTCATCAGCCTCGTCAACTGACACTGCCTTGAGATATTCCTGTGATGATAGTATATGGTCACAATAATTGCTAGAAATAGCAGCTAATGTCATCAGCCTCGTCAACTGACACTGCCTTGAGATATTCCTGTGATGATAGTATATGGTCACAATAATTGCTAGAAATAGCAGCTAATGTCATCAGCCTCGTCAACTGACACTGCCTTGAGATATTCCTGTGATGATAGTATATGGTCACAATAATTGCTAGAAATAGCACCTAATGTCATCAGCCTCGTCAACTGACACTGCCTTGAGATATTCCTGTGATGATAGTATATGGTCACAATAATTGCTAGAAATAGCAGCTAAAATGATCAGCCTCGTCAACTGACACTGCCTTGAGATATTCCTGTGATGATAGTATATGGTCACAATAATTGCTAGAAATAGCACCTAATGTCATCAGCCTCGTCAACTGACACTGCCTTCAGATATTCCTGTGATGATAGTATATGGTCACAATAATTGCTAGAAATAGCAGCTAATGTCATCAGCCTCGTCAACTGACATTGCCTTCAGATATTCCTGTGATGATAGTATATGGTCACAATAATTGCTAGAAATAGCAGCTAATGTCATCAGCCTCGTCAACTGACACTGCCTTCAGATATTCCTGTGATGATAGTATATGGTCACAATAATTGCTAGAAATAGTACCTAATGTCATCAGCCTCGTCAACTGACACTGCCTTGAGATATTCCTGTGATGATAGTATATGGTCACAATAATTGCTAGAAATAGCAGCTAATGTCATCAGCCTCGTCAACTGACATTGCCTTCAGATATTCCTGTGATGATAGTATATGGTCACAATAATTGCTAGAAATAGCAGCTAATGTCATCAGCCTCGTCAACTGACATTGCCTTCAGATATTCCTGTGATGATAGTATATGGTCACAATAATTGCTAGAAATAGCAGCTAATGTCATCAGCCTCGTCAACTGACACTGCCTTCAGATATTCCTGTGATGATAGTATATGGTCACAATAATTGCTAGAAATAGTACCTAATGTCATCAGCCTCGTCAACTGACACTGCCTTGAGATATTCCTGTGATGATAGTATATGGTCACAATAATTGCTAGAAATAGCAGCTAAAATCATCAGCCTCGTCAACTGACACTGCCTTGAGATATTCCTGTGATGATAGTATATGGTCACAATAATTGCTAGAAATAGCAGCTAATGTCATCAGCCTCGTCAACTGACACTGCCTTGAGATATTCCTGTGATGATAGTATATGGTCACAATAATTGCTAGAAATAGCAGCTAATGTCATCAGCCTCGTCAACTGACACTGCCTTGAGATATTCCTGTGATGATAGTATATGGTCACAATAATTGCTAGAAATAGCAGCTAATGTCATCAGCCTCGTCAACTGACACTGCCTTGAGATATTCCTGTGATGATAGTATATGGTCACAATAATTGCTAGAAATAGCAGCTAATGTCATCAGCCTCGTCAACTGACACTGCCTTGAGATATTCCTGTGATGATAGTATATGGTCACAATAATTGCTAGAAATAGCAGCTAATGTCATCAGCCTCGTCAACTGACACTGCCTTGAGATATTCCTGTGATGATAGTATATGGTCACAATAATTGCTAGAAATAGCAGCTAATGTCATCAGCCTCGTCAACTGACACTGCCTTGAGATATTCCTGTGATGATAGTATATGGTCACAATAATTGCTAGAAATAGCAGCTAATGTCATCAGCCTCGTCAACTGACACTGCCTTGAGATATTCCTGTGATGATAGTATATGGTCACAATAATTGCTAGAAATAGCAGCTAATGTCATCAGCCTCGTCAACTGACATTGTATTGAGATGAAACGAAATATTCCTTTGACGTTGGAATATGTAGAGGTTGCCGCTTATACCTGTCTGCATGCGAATATATATATATGTGTGTGTGTGTGTGTGTGCGTGTGTGTCTGTGTTTGCTTGTGTGTGTTTTGTGTATGTATGTTTGTTTGCTTGTGTGTGTGTTTGCGTGAGTGTTTGTGTGTGTGTGTGTGTTTGTGTGTGCGTTTGTGTGTGCGTGTGTGTGTGTGTTTGTGTGCGCGTGTGTGTGTGTTTGCTTGTGTGTGTGCTTGTGAGTGTGTGTGTGTGTGTGTGTGTATGTGTGTTTGCTTGTGTGTATGTTTGTGTGAGTGTTTGTGTGTACGTGTGTGTGTGTTTGCATGTGTGTGTGCTTGTGTGTTTTAGGTATGTATGTTTGTGTGTTTGCTTGTGTGTGTGTTTGTGTTAGTGTGTGTGTATGTGTGTTTGCTTGTGTGTGTGCTTGTGTGTGTTTTGGGTATGTATATTTGTGTTTGCTTGTGTGTATGTTTGTGTCAGTGTTTGTGTGTGCGTGTGTGTGTGTGTTTGCTTGTGTGTTTTAGGTATGTATGTTTGTGTGTTTGCTTGTGTGTATGTTTGTGTGAGTGTTTGTGTGTGCGTGTGTGTGTGTTTGCATGTGTGTGTGCTTGTGTGTTTTAGGTATGTATGTTTGTGTGTTTGCTTGTGTGTTTGTTTGTGTGAGTGTGTGTGTGTTTGCATGTGTGTGTGCTTGTGTGTGTTTTGGGTATGTACGTTTGTGTGTTTGCTTGTGTGTGTGGTTGTGTGAGTGTTTGTGTGTGCGTGTGTGTGTGTTTGCTTGTGTGTGTGCGTGTGTGTGTTTTGTGTAGATATGTTTGTGTGTTTGCTTGTGTGTGTGTTTGTGAGAGTGTTTATGTGTGCGTGTGTGTGTGTTTGCTTGTGTTTTGTGCTTGTGTGTGTTTTGTGTATGTATGTTTGTGTTTGCTTGTGTGTGTGTTTGTGTGAGTGTTTGTGTGTGCGTGTGTGTGTGTTTTCTTGTGTGTGTGTTTTGTGTGTTTTGTGTATGTATATTTGTGTGTTTGCTTGTGTGTGTGTTTGTGTGAGTGTTTGTGTGTGCGTGTGTGTGTGTGTTTGCTTGTGTGTGTGCTTGTGTGTGTTTGTGTATGCATGTTTGTGTGTTTGCTTGTGTGTGTGTTTGTGTGAGTGTGTGTGTGTTTGCTTGTGTTTTGTGTATGTATGTTTGTGTGTTTGCTTGTGTGCATATGTGTTTGATTTTAATGTGTGAGAACTTGTTGCGTTCTGTAAATTAACATGTGTATATTAAAACACATTTGGTGCATCTTCAAATCTTTATTACTATTTTCCAATAAAAGGTGATTCGAACGGAATTGCAACTATATATATAATTGAATATAAAAGAGAGATAAACAGAGATATATACATATATGTGTTCAAATCGTAGGGAACCAGGTTTGCTAGGGTGCAAATATCCTAACTATAAACAATAGGGTTTGCCACACTCAATTTAAAAAAATAAATCAAGAAAATAAATACAAACCGATATGGGGTTAGTACGATTTGAATACATATATGTATTGTGTTTATCTCTCTCTCTGTATCTTTCTTTTATATTCAATATATAGATAACACATGCTTAAGCACGTGCACAAGTATAGCTCTCTTTACAAAACGTTTTTTTTTTCCATTTCAGGTAGACGCACTCCATCAACCACTTTCTAAAAAAAAAATCATACACAAAACGCCAGCACCACCAGTTTTGCAAGAGATGTCAACATGAATGGACCTCTTATTTTTATCTAAAGACAGTTTTTCCAATTCCAACCCACTCGTCCCCTCACTTTATCTTATTTCTCATTCTTTCTTCTGATGAAGAACTAGCGTCCGAAACGTTAAGACACTCTATCTGCTATATCAAGCGAACGGATTAATAGGCAAAGTTATAAACTATTGTACAAAACTATATACAAAACTATATACAGATATATACCGAACTATAATTATTATTATGTTATTATACAATATAAACATATTTGCACCAACTACATATAAAGAGATATACTAAGTATTAATGAGACAGTATACATTTAGTAAAGGATAACGATTACAATCCTAGATAATAGATTCATACATGCATAACTATAAAATACATAGATATATATAAAAATGTAAACGCATGAATGATCCACAGTTCAAAATAAGGTCCGTAAAAATTTACAGGTTAGGTATCAAGACTATATTTAAAACAGAGATAGAAAAATAAAGGTCTGGATCAAAGTTAATAATATCCCAAAAAGCCATAGTTTATGTATATCAACCTGCCAACATGTACTTAAACAAGTGTCAATTCGTTCAAACGTTGTTTCCAGTAATATTGCGTGAATATTGAACAGTATATATTTTTCTTTCGTGGGCCTAGTAAATCCTTTAAATTTGATTTCATAAAACTTTGAAGTTTAGAAATTTAACACATTTATAAAATGTATAACACAAATAACCATCAACTTTTAAAACCTAAAATTTTGATTCGTTACCCTAAAATAACATAAATTAAATATTTTGAAATTTAACCGCCAAGGCTATACATGTTTATATGTGTTGGAAGAATATTTGTGCATAAATTACTCCCCTTTATCTCTCTGTCTTTAATTAACTATCAGTTGCATTGTCAAACTAAAAATTAAAAAATTATAACTCCAGATATCTATAGTCTTCCTCTATAGTCCTACAGTAGTATTTCAAACTTTAATAACTCTATAACTGTTACATTAAAGCAATCATTTTCTAACTCACACCCTCTCTATTGATTCTATTACGTTGTCGCATGTTCTCATTTGTAGGGTATAAATATTGAGTTTTCTCACAAGTTAATCACTACCTTGATTAAATCTTAACCATTTAACATGTCAGGGTATGTCATGTATCATTTTATTTTATCTGATGAGGATGTACTATTGAACTTGATTCAAGTACCTCTGAAATATGTATAATAAAATTTAATTGATCACAAGAACATCTATTTTATTAATATTTGAATTTAATATTAATAACTCTGGAAAATATCTTACTGTAGAGTGCTTTCAATCTACTGTAAAACTCATTCTTTGATGTACTCATTGAATCTTGTTTAACTCTTTAAAATATATATATATATATATATGCAAAAGTTCTATTTAAATTGTTGGGATACAACAAGCAAATATTTTTATAACTGATATAAAGCACTCGACAAATATTTGGAGTAGATATACAATATTAATAAATGGAAACTATATTTATAAAACCATATTTATTTCATTATATATATTTCAAGGGTACCAAGTTACATTATGGTATGCCTTCATCAGACAAAATACAATATATAACAGTTTTATAAATAGACATTGACGTACCCCTTTTAAAAATTGACCGTTGTTTTTGGAGGCCATCAGGCCTATATATATATAGGATAGGAGAATATTTTTACATATATATATTCTCCAATCCTTATTATGGTTTGGTTTCAGTCATTAGAATGTAGCCCTGCTGCGCCATGTTTCCAGGTGTCTGTGTCAGTGTCTACCACTGTCAGTGTCTACCAGTGTCAGTGTCTACCACTGTCAGTGTCTATCAGTGTAAGTATCTACCACTGTCAGTGTCTACCAGTGTCAGTATCTACCACTGTCAGTGTTTACCTGTGTCAGTGTCTACACTGGTAGACACCGACACAGGTAGACACCGACACAGGTAGACACCGACACAGGTAGACACCGACACAGGTAGACACCGACACAGGTAGACACCGACACAGGTAGACACCGACACAGGTAGACACCGACACAGGTAGACACCGACACTGGTAGACACCGACACTGGTAGACACCGACACTGGTAGACACCGACACTGGTAGACACCGACACTGGTAGACACCGACACTGGTAGACACCGACACAGGTAGACACCGACAGACACCGACACTGGTAGACACCGACACTGGCAGACACTGACACTGGTAGACACCGACACTGGTAGACACCGACAGACACCGACACCGACAGACACCGACACTGGTAGACACCGACACTGGTAGACACCGACACTGGTAGACACCGACACTGGCAGACACTGACACTGGCAGACACTGACACTGGCAGACACCGACACTGGCAGACACCGACACTGGTAGACACCGACACTGGTAGACACCGACACTGGTAGACACCGACACTGGTAGACACCGACACTGGTAGACACCGACAGACACTGACACTGGTAGACACTGACACTGGTAGACACCGACACTGGTAGACACCGACACTGGTAGACACCGACACTGGCAGACACCGACACTGGCAGAGGTAGTCAGTGTCCACCAGTGTCAGTGTCTGCCAGTGTCTACCAGTGTCAGTCTCTACCAGTGGCAGTGTCTACCAGTGTCAGTGTCTGCCAGTGTCAGAGTCTGCCAGTGTCAGAGTCTACCAGTGTCAGTGTCTGCCAGTGTCAGTGTCTACCAGTGTCAGTGTCTGCCATTGTCAGTGTCTGCCAGTGTCAGTGTCTGCCAGTGTCAGTGTCTGCCAGTGTCAGTGTCTGCCATTGTCAGTGTCTGCCAGTGTCAGTGTCTACCAGTGTCAGTGTCTGCCAGTGTCAGTGTCTGCCATTGTCAGTGTCTACCAGTGTCTACCAGTGTCAGTGTCTACCAGTGTCGGTGTCT
>OZ024741.1:218322571-218327571 GCA_964016885.1 Eledone cirrhosa | reverse complement strand
CGATGCTCTACCGATACTGTCAATCCACCGCCTTAATAATAATAATAATGATTTATGATTTAGGCACAAGGCCAGCAATTTGAAGGGGAGGGGAAAGTCGATTAAATCGACCCGAGTGCATTACTGGTACTTTATTTTATCGACCCCGTAAGGATGAAATGCAAAGCTAACCTCGGCGGGATTTGAACTCAGACCATAAAGGGCCGTAACTCTATGCTGCAAAGCATGGCGTCCGACCCTCTACCGATACTGCCGAAATATATCAAGGAAATGGAAAAATTATCTAAATGTAAAGGTCTGGAGAAATAACCTGAATGTGGATTATGAAAACAGAAACAATCCCTATAATAATAGGTTCCCTGGGAATGATTAAAATAAAACATACACACATAGACAGATTCATTACCCAAGCCGTCTTACAAACATCTACAGTATACAGAAAATAGCGCTACAGAGCACATATAACGCAGAAACAATACCAAAAATCAACACTGCACACATCTAGTACACACACAGAGCTGGGCTTGGTTATGCAGTGACGACACGCAATAACAATATGACTAATAATGGTTTCTTATATAGGCAGAAGACCAGCAATTTGGGGGGAGGGGAAAGTCGATTAAATCGACCCAGCGCCTGACTGGTACTTTATTTTATCGACCCCGTAAGGATGAAAGGCAAAGTTAACCTCGGTGGAATTTGAACTCAGAATGGAAAGGGCCGTAACTCTATGCATCAAAGCATGGCGTCCGATCCTCTACCGATACTGCCAATCTACCTAATAATAATAATTGTTTCTTCTTTTTGTCACAAAGCCAGCATTTTGAAAGGAAGGGGAAATTCGACTGAATCGACCCCAGTGCGTTACTGATACTTTATTTTATCGACCCCTTAAAAATGAAAGGCAAAGTTATCCTCGGTGAGATTTGACTCTCAGACCGTAAAGAGCCGTAACATAATACTAATAAGTTCTTTATTGGCCAGTCAGGTCACACTAAAAGACAGTGCAGGTAATGAGTTAGACATCTCGCCTCTCATGAACTGATAGTACAAACATTAAACTCCATCACTAGTTGATCTTCCATACACTGACGCAAGACCTTTAATCTAGTTTGTGTGGTTCTTCTTGCCAGGCGACGACGGCGAGAGTTTAAGCAAAGTAAGTGATATTATCTGGGGTTATTGCCTACCAGAGTCTGTGTGTGAGTCACGTGACAGCTTGTCTGATTCGCACATGATAGCTACAGCTGTATCTGGATATATATATATATATATATATATATATATAGTAATAATAATAAATTTGAAGACTAAAATCCAAAGAGGGCTCGATAAGGATAAGTATATATCAAATATATAAGAACCTTAAAGCAAATATTTATTAAAATAACAGAAAGTTTAAGCAAAGAATCGCTGCTTTCACCCTTTGAAAGTAACGCATCTTTGTTTAAACTTTAATCTGTTATTTTAATATATATATATATATATACATTATAGATATATAATATATATATTATACAAATATAATTATATATATATATATATATATTATATATATATATTATATATATATATTATACAAATATAATTTCAGCGAGATCGTATTCCGGCTGTGGTAAAAAACAAAGCGAAACGCAATTTTCGAGATATGCGGCAAGCGCTCAATGGACTAAAAGAAGACCAGAGTAATTAACATACGTTGTAGAGGCTAGACAAACTGAAAACGGCGGTCATGAAGCTATCAGCCACCGATGCCAAAAAATCGAAGCAAACTAAACAGGTTAACAAAAGAATTTACATATATATATATATATATGCACGTGTGCATATGATAATAAATACGTATGTACGAACATATATGCATTCAAATACACATATACACACCCATGTATAAACTGAATCAAAAAGGAATGTGTGTGTGTGTGTGTGTGTGTGTGTGTGTGTGTGTGTGTGTGTGTGTGTGTGTGTGTGTGTGTGTGTGTGTGTGTGTGTGTGTGTGTGTGTGTGTGTGTGTGTGTGTGTGTGTGTGTGCGTGTGCATGTATGCATAGCAACGATGCATGTGATTTAAAGAAAATTGACCTATATTTTCCTGCATGAAATCTATCTGCGGCAATAAAGTCACGTGATATCGAAATTTGCGGAAACTTCAGGTCATTTACATATATCTAGTTTGATATATTCCTGTCATGAACTGTTTTTATTTATTTATTAGTTTATTTAATTTTTCTCTCTCTCTATATATATATATATATAAGTTTGAAAATATACAGAAGAAAGCAAATATAGAGAAAAACCACTCCATGGCCAATATCCAACAAGACACGACAGAAAAGGGAGATAAGCCAGAATTGAGGTCAACAGTAGTTCAAAGAGGCTGCTCTAAAAGTTGCAATGGAAAGTGTAATTCTAATTACACGCGGATACTATTTAGTCGCAAGCAATTACAGAAATAAACACTGAAAGAGAACTGTACAACCAATATGTGTTGGTTAACTACGTCATCTCCGGTTACATAGTATTTACCAAGTGTGAATATATACACAGACTCGAGCGAATCTGTACCTTTGTCCACTAAGCAATATGGCGACACTTCGATGTAAAAAAAAAACCCAAAGAAAATGGACATGAAATTGTATAAACATGACCCAACACGGTTATGACATCGACTTCTCCTTTATTATATAGGTCATGCTTATCCAAAATGACAACAAATATAAAAGAAAATTGTCCAAATATAATTGAGGACTGGAATAAAAACATGTGCACCTAGTAACACAACACAACACACATAACACATACCCAATATAATCACCAGTTATTAAAATAACACAACTCATACAGCATACTCTATAGCATAGATTCTCAAACTTTTGAGCCCTCCCCTCACAGCCACGTAATACCCTCACGCACCCCAACCCTATTTCCAGAGAGACCTGCCGAAATGCAAATTTTAAATAATATATAATAAATGAAATCGTTAATTTATATATAATTGATATAATATCTATACTATAAAGCTGACGGCCGTATGTAAGTAACAAACTTTCCGCCAAGTGGCTGGACCAAACCAAGAAAGTGAAGGTATTTTAGTCTACTGATTTTTGTTAAAAGATTTAAAAAATTATTTAAATATTCACTTCTTTAAAATTTTCAAATGTCAATACTTCCGGTTATACGACATTCCTAACGTCTTCACGAACCACATTATCATCTTCCTGTTTTCTTTCGGTTGCAACGTTTTTCGAAATATTTACTTCTGCGTTCACAGATTGATTTTGTTAGTTTCAGAAGATCCCGTTAAGGGTGAAAACAGCGATTCTTTGCTTAAACTTTAATCTGTTATTTTAATATATATGTATATATATTTATATATTCGTGTACATATATTTTTGCATCCACAAAAACAAAATATAAACAAACGTATTTATTTCACGAAAGCACAGACGGCTTATCGTCATTGTTTCTGCCGATATGCCACCCAAAAAGTTCTAGCCTGGCTGCAAGATCAGATTTTCCAGAAGAAAAAATGTTACTAGAGCAACAGAGAGACTAAGCTTCGCGATTACCATCAACAAAGCATGATGTCCGACGCTCTACCGATACTGCCAATCAACGACCCTTAATAGTGATTTATTGTATAGGCACAAAGGCCAGTAATTTAGGGGGAGGGGAAAGTCGATTAAATTGACCCCAGTGTGTGACTGGTATTTTATTTTATCGACCCCGTAAGGATGAAAGGCAAAGTTAACCTCGGCGGGATCTGAACTCAGATCATAAAGGGCCGTAACTCTATGCGTCAAAGCATGACATCCGACCCTCTACCGATACTGCCAATCCACCGCCCTAATAATAATAATAATAATAATAATAATAATAATGGTTTCTGATTTAGGCACAAGGCTAACAAATTTTTGGGGAGGGGCAGGGGAAAGTCGATTAAATCGACCTCAGTACGTTACTGGTATTTTTATTTTATCGACCTCGTAAGGATTTGAACTCAGACCGTAAAGCTAACCTCGGCAGGATTTGAACTCAGACCGTAAAGGGTCATAACTGCATGCCACAAAGCATGGTGTCCGACGCTCTACCGATAATAATTATTATTTCTAATATATGCACAAGTCCAGCAATTTGAAGGGGAGGAGAAAGTCAGTTAAATCTACCTCAGTAGTTTACTGGTATTATATTGTATCTACGGGAAACTATGGAAGATAATACAGCGGTATATAGTACAATGATATCGATTTCTAATTTAGGCATAAAACTACAAATGGAGGGGGGGGCGAAATCGATTACATGGACCGCAGTATTTAGCTGGTACCTTATTTTATTTCATCAAGTTCAGGAACGATGGAACGCAAAGCTGACCTCAACGGGATTTGCACTCGGAACGTAAATGCCTGGCGCTCTACCGATTCGGCCAATCCACTACCCTCACATCTAATACATATTTGTTTCAACTTTTGGCACAAGACCAGCAATTTGAAAGGATGGGGAAGGGGAAAGTCAACGAAATCGAACCAATGCATTACTGGTACTTTATTTTATAGACTCGTTAAGGATGAAAGGCAAAGCTACCCTCGGCGAGATTTGAACACAAAGTAAATAACCGTAAACAAAAGCTGTGAAGGAAAACATCTTCTCCGGCGCTCTACCGATTCTGTCAATCCACCACCCTCACCCTCACGTATATAATATATAATAATGGTTTCTACATTTAGACACAAGTCCAACAATTTTATGGCAGGGGGAAGTCGATTCAATTGACCTCAGTACATTACTGGTACTTTATTTTATCGACTCTGTAATGATGAAAGGCAAAGCTAACCTCGGCAACATTTGTACTCTGAACGTAAACGGTCCTTACTCTATGCCACAAAATCATTTTGTCCGATGCTCTACCGATACTGTCAATCTACAACCCTTAATGATTTCTGATTTAGGCACAAGGCCAACAATTTTTTGGGGGGGTGGGGGAGGAGAAAGTCGATTAAATCG
>OZ024741.1:218307571-218310071 GCA_964016885.1 Eledone cirrhosa | reverse complement strand
TTGGTCGTTTCTATGGCTGTGAGGATAATGGTTTAACCATCGTCTCAGTGTGTTTGGCCTTTTAACTTATGTTGTAGCTCTGCTTCACTAGCTTCTATGGAGCGCTTGCCACACATCTCGGAAGTTGTTTTTTGCTAATTTCCAATAGCCGAAATACGATTCTCGCTAATTTACATATATATATATATATGTATATATATATATATATATATATATGTGTGTGTGTGTGTGTGTGTGTGTGTGTGTGTGTGTGTGTGTGTGTGTGTGTGTGTGTGTGTGTATGTGTGTGTGTGTGTGTGTGTGTGTGTGTGTGTGTGTGTGTGTGTGTGTGTGTGTGTGTGTAGTGGTAGCCATGGTGCTCCCGTAGGCGGTATGCCAAAATTAGCACTCGATATTCATCAGAGTAGAGTGTATATATTATAAAGAAAACGAAAAATCAGTGATGCATCTGGACTTAGTTTATTTCGTGTTACAAATGTTTCGCCGGCATGTAGCTTGAGTCATGGTCCTTGTATGGATCTGGCTGATTCTACTTCTGCGGGTTCTCTCAGACACGGGTGTTATGTTCGGAGCAAATTTTATCACTGGGGTGTTATCATCAAAACAACACCCTCAAGTAGTATATATACTGCGATGTATGTATGTGGCCGTGCGGGTGTCTGCGCATGTAGACGTACAAGTGTGAATGCATAGATAGGTATATGTTTGAATATGTGTGTGTTAGTATGTGTTTATTCTAGTATGTGTGGGTGCTTACCCTGAAGTGTGAGCAGACGTGTGAAGTACTGAACCCAGCATGACTCCATTGAAAAGTGTCGGACGGAAAATGGTTGATGAACCGTGTGGCAGCAGATACTGACCAGAACTTGTGATGACGTGGAGTAAAAACAGCCAATGGCATGACAAGAGTTAAAAGAGGGTTTTTTGAGGGTGTTGTTTTGATGATAACACCCCAGTGATAAAATTTGCTCCGAATATAACACCCATATCTGAAAGAACCCGCAGAAGTAGAATCAGCCAGATCCATACAAGGACCATGACTCAAGCTACATGCCGGCGAAATATTTGTAACACGAAATAAACTAAGTCCAGATGCATCACTGATTTTTCGTTTTCTTTATAATATATATATATATAAAGAGGAAAATGTTAGAGTCCTTTATTAATTGTTTCTACTTTTGGCACAAGGCCAGCAATTACCCCAGTGCATTACGGGTACTTTATTTTATCGACTCCGTAAGGATGAAAGGCAAAGTTAACCTCGGCGGGATTTGAACTCAAACCATAAAGGGCCGTAACTCTTTGCTGCAAAGCATAGCGTCCGACCCTCTACCGATAATGACGATAAAAATTGTGATCTCTTCTGACAGCAAAAATTTATCAAAAGGTAACATTTCTGAGGTAATTTTATGTGGAAGGGAGCGGAATGTGTTTTTACTTTGGTTGTCCGCCCCCTTCTGGTTTCACGTCATCCCAACAGCACTGCGCAGTCTCTGGGGTGTGGGTGGCTCACCACTTAACCTACACCCATAATACTACCAACTTTATATGTTCTCTCTATCTACCACCAATTATATACATAGAATTGTGTTAGTTTTAGAGGAAAACGATAAGTATACGTAACATTCGGAAGAAAAAATTCCTTGTATCTATTTTGAAACAAGAAATGGGCCTCTCTGAATGAGTATAGGGCAACTGAGCTTCATATCGAAAAATTATTTTTTAGTCACAATTTGAAGGAAATAGTCCAACAATTTTGGGGGAACGGAAAGTCGATTAAATCGTTACTGGTACTTTATTTTATCGACCCCGTAAGGATGAAAGGCAAAGTTAACCCCGGTGGGATTTGAACTCAGACCGTAAAGGACTGTAACTCTATGCTGCAAAGCATAGTATCCCACTTTCTACCGATACTGCCAATCCACCGCCCTTATTTGAAGGAAATAAGTACTTTACGAGTTGTCAATTAGCATAATAATTAAAAATTGCAAATATTGTTTCTTTCTGAAGATTTTAAAAAAATATTGACACATCACCTAGATGTGCCAACAACTTTGTGAACACTTTTTCTGAACAGTTTTTTAAAATAATGACCCATATAGTTTAGTGTTGTTACTACATTTACTTGCATGTGGTATTGATTATATTTATTGTATCTAAAAACATGTTAATCATATTTATAAATCAGGTCACTTAGCTGAAATTTGCTCGGAAGTTTGGCTTCAGAGAGTTGGCTGAGGAGAATGGTCTGTGGTGAGTTGTTTTGACCAGGGTCCGATGACGCATTCCGTTTCTGAAGTGCAACTCCTTCCTCGACAATATGTCTAAGTTTCATAACTGATGGGAAATAGCGCTATACACATAATTGGTTTAGAACCGAGTAGGAAGCTCAGTTCATAAATGTCTTACAATTAACAGAACATTATTAATTCAACAACGGCTGTGGATTGGCAGTATCGGTAGAGAGTCGGACGCCATGCTTTGACGCAAAGAGTTATGG
>OZ024741.1:218293525-218303525 GCA_964016885.1 Eledone cirrhosa | reverse complement strand
TTTGGCCTCCTCAGCCCGATGTGCAGCAGAACCTGTTACAGCCAGTTTTGCTGTGACCATAAATAAAGCTCAAGCTCAGAGTTTCAAAATTGTAGAATTGAATACAAGGGAATCACTTTTTACCCCTGGACAGTCATGTCGGTTGTTCACGAGTGGGGACACCTAGAAATCTATACTATAGCAATGATAAATAAGATTTCACTACTATCGAGGCAGAGTTGACCACAGGCAGAAGCGAACCCCGAGGGTTAGAATGACTATTCCAATGCGTTTCCCTTGTTATCCTCCGGGGTAACGCTTTCTCTATTCTGTCCGCTGGGACCACGAGGCAGTCCGCGCCTGGGCCCCCGAACGCCAGAGAACTCTCCCTCCCCACACTATCCGAGTCCGTATCATTGGAAACTCTGCTTCGAAAATCATAAAAATCATATAACTTTAACATTAATAAATAACAATAAAGTATATATAATAAAATAACAATTGAAATCCCCAGTAGGGGGGAACGTTACTGCAGGGTTGTTTTACACCCCGTGGATAGAATAACCCTCCACACCAGGAACACGTTTTGTAGGCGTTCCCGTCTTCCCTCTGTTTATCTTCCTCAACCTACAGGTTTATATACAGAGAAGGCCCATTCACTCGGGCAATTTTCGCCACATTCACCAACCTTTCAGCGGATTTATATATATATATATATATATATATATATATATATATATATATATATATATATATATATATAGATATATATATATATATATATATATAGAGAGAGAGAGAGAGAGAGAGAGAGAGAGAGAGATTTTTTTATATATCACACATATTTAAACTTATAGGAAAAATAAGTTGAATATATATATCTGTATGCACATGAAAGCGATAAGCAAAAAGACACGAAAATAACAGTGGCAATATTACAGTGCCAATAATACAATATTGGTATATTAGCAGAATATTTATGATAAGTTTGAAAAGATGCTAGTCTTTCATTAGAAAATAGAATCAGACAGAAGAAAAAAGGAAGACAGACAATAGAAAAAAAAAGGGAGACAAGTGGGAGAGAGTGAACCATTTTGTAGAACCAGTTCTGTCAATAGTGCCTTCCTGTAATATTTAGTAGACGACAATGTTGTAGAAACAGCTGTGTCAATAACGCCTGCCGGCAATAAACGTAGACGACACCGGTGTAGAAGCAGCAGTGTCAATAACGTCTTTCTGTAATATTTAGCAGGCGACACCGGTGTAGAAACAGTCGTGTCAATAACCCCTGTCTATAATATTTAGCAGACGATACTGATGTTAAAACAGTTGTGTCAATAGCGCCTACCTGCAATGTTTACCGGACGACACTGGTGTAGAAACAGCCGTGTCAATAACGACTTTCTGTAATATTTAGCAGGCGACACCGGTGTAGAAACAGTCGTGTCAATAGCACCTACTTACAATATTTAACAGACGACATTACTATACAGCCAGTCGTATCAATAACGCCTATCTATAATATTTAACAGACGACACTGGTATATAAACAGCTGTGTCAATAATGCCTGTCTATAATATTTAACAGACAACATTGATGTGGAGACAGCCGTGTCAATAGCACCTACTTGCAATATTTAGCAGACAACATTGATGTAGAAACAGTTGTGTCAATAACGCCTGTCTATATTTAGCAGACGACACTACTATAGTGTTAGTTGTGTCAATAACGCATGTCTCTAATATTAAGCAGACGACAGTGTTGTAGAACAAGTCGTGTCAATAGCGCCTGTCTATAATATTTAGCAGACGACACTCGTGCAGAAACAGTCGTGTCAATAGCACCTACTTGTAATATTTAACAGACGACACTATTGTAGAACCAGCCGTGTCAATAGCACCTACTTGCAATATTTAGCAGACGACACTGATGTAGAAACAACCGTGTCAATAACTTCTGCCGACGATAAAAAGGAAACGATACTACTATAGTGATAGTTGTGTCAATAGCGCTTGTCTGTAATATTGAGCAGACGACACTGATGTAGAAAGAGTCGTGCCAATATTTAGCAGACGACACTGATTTAGAAACAGTTGTGTCAATAGCGCCTAACTGCAATATTTAGCAGGCGACACTGGTGTGGAAACAACCGTGTCAATAATGCTTGTCTGTAGTATTCAGCAGGCAACACAACTACAGAGCCAGTTGTGTCAATAACGCATGTCTAATATTTAGCAGATGACACTGGGTAAAAACAACCGTGTTAATAGCACCTTCCTGTAATATTTAACAGACGACACTGGTGTAAAAACAACCGTGTTAATAGCGCCTACCTGCAATATTTAGCAGACACTGGTGTAAAAACAACCGTGTTAATCGCACCTTCCTGTAATATTTAGCAGACGACACTGGTGTAAAAACAACCGTGTTAATCGCACATTCCTGTAATATTTAGCAGACGACACTGGTGTAAAAACAACCGTGTTAATAGCGCCTACCTGCAATATTTAGCAGACGACACTGGTGTAAAAACAGCCGTGTTAATAGCACATTCCTGTAATATTTAGCTGACGACACTGGTGTAAAAACAACCGTGTTAATAGCACCTTCCTGTAATATTTAGCAGGCGACACTGGTGTAAAAACAACCGTGTTAATAGCACATTCCTGTAATATTTAGCAGACGACACTGGTGTAAAACAACCGTGTTAATAGCACCTTCCTGTAATATTTAGCAGACGACACTGGTGTAAAAACAACCGTGTTAATAGCACATTCCTGTAATATTTAGCAGACGACACTGGGTAAAAACAACCGTGTTAATAGCACCTTCCTGTAATATTTAGCAGACGACACTGGGTAAAAACAACCGTGTCAATAGCACCTTCCTGTAATATTTAGCAGACGACACTGGGTAAAAACAACCGTGTCAATAGCACATTCCTGTAATATTTAGCAGGCGACACTGGGTAAAAACAACCGTGTCAATAGCACATTCCTGTAATATTTAACAGGCGACACGCTTCAACGGTTCCGTGAGCAATGAGGAAACACTGTGCTAATGTTTTATCTTCGTTTGCGGATTCGTCGAGTGCAGCTGCACATTTGTATACAGATAAATATTTTCACAAACACATACACACAACACACGTGCACACATGCGCACACACATACACACATATACACATGCACGCATACACACATACACACATGCACACATACACGCATACACACATACGCACATGCACACATGCAGACATATACACATACACACATGCACACATGCACACATACACATACATGCAGACATACACACATGCACACATGCACGCATACACACATACGCACATACGCACATACACACATACACACATACACACATACTCACATGCACGCATACACACATACACACATGCAGACATGCACACATACACACATACACACATACACACATGCAGACATGCACACATACACACATACACACATACGCACATACACACATGCACACATATATACATACTCACATGCACGCATACACACATACAGACATGCAGACATGCACACATACACATATACACACATGCACACATGCAGACATACACACATACACACATACACACATGCAGACATGCAGACATGCACACATACACACATACACACATGCACACATGCAGACATGCACACATACACACATACACACATGCACACATGCACACATGCACACATGCACACATGCAGACATGCACACATACACACATGCACACATGCACACATACACACATGCACACATGCGCACATGCGCACATGCAAACATACACACATACACACATACACACATGTACACATGCACACATGCAGACATGCACACATGCACACATGCATACATGCACACATGCACACATGCACACATGCGGACATGTACACATACACACATGCACACATGCACACATACACACATACACACATGCACACATGCACACATATGTGCCTGCCAGTATCGACTGATACTTACACATACACACACTTACATAAACTCACACATGCATGTATATAAAGAAAAACGCATATACACACACGCATATATATATGTGTAAACACAGAATCACACATGTACATAGAGGTACATACAGACACACACTCACACGTATGTACAGACATAAACTCACACATGTACATATGTAGACACAAACGCATACACACACACACATATATGTGTAAACACAGTCACACAGATACGTATACAAACAGAGACACACACACACACGCATATATATGTGTAAACACAGTCACACAGATACGTATACAAACAGAGACACACACACACACGCATATATATGTGTAAACACAGTCACACAGATACGTATACAATCACAGACACACACATACACACACGAACATATATGTGGCAACCTCGACTCACATTTGAAATTATACAGACACAAGCACATACATATACACACACACATATGTGCAAATATAGTCATGCGTGTATAAATATATACACATACTCACACGTACACATGTGTCAGAAAAGATTTGAACGTGTGTATATAGAGATCAATAACAATGTGTGTATATATAGAAAGATCAATAGCAATGTGTGTATATATATACAGATCAGTAGCAATGTGTGTATATATATAGAGAGATCAGTAGCAATGTGTGTATAATGAGAGATCAGTAGCAATGCGTGTGTATGATACTGTTCACCTGTGATAAATACGATTATCTACTTGTATGAAAGTATGTGCACCCCCGCCCCCCCTCTTTCTCTCTCTCTCTCTCACTCTCTCTCTGCTTCTAGTCCTGTAGAAGTCACGTCTATATAAAATGTGATGCGCATGGAGGATGACCGTTGGGTAAAGAAATGGCAAGAAGTCCCAGTAGAAGGAAGACGCAGTAGAGGTAGGCCACGAAAAACATGGGTGGAGGTGGTGAGAGCAGACCTCAGATCGCTGAAACTCACGGAGGAGATGACGTAGTACTGTAACAAGTGGAGAGATGATGTGCTGAATAGGACCCGTCCCACTCTTGCAAGCAGGGAAAAGCGGACGTAAAATCATGATGATGATGATGATTATGATGATGATGATGATGATGATGATATGTATACACACACACATATATATAATTTGATTTAGAAATGACTTCTACAGGACTAGAACTGTTTCATTCATATGAAATCATCGGGGAATAAAAAATGCTAACTTGTGGATTTATGTCGAACATCTTTTGTCACGTACAATCAACTGAATCCATTGTGAAGATCACCCCCACAATCTTCATTTAAAGGGGACTGACATGCAGTTTTTATCTGCCGGGAGACCATGGCGAAAGAAGTCATGTGGTTGATGTGTTTGAAAGGGTTGAAGAAAAGCATTTTCCTCTTCGGCGAAGCCCTGATAAAGTTTGTCATGTTTCACTGCAAGAGAAAAATCAGGGTAGAGAGGGAAGTGCTGCCTTCCAGATAGTTTGTTGAATGGTTGGTGAGGGTGGAGAGCATGGTCCGAGTGAATGGGCCTACTCTGAGTATCTGCCTGCAAATTGGAGGAGGATAACAGGGAGAGGAAAGTTGCCTTAGCGGCCAGGGCAGTGGTTTTTGTGGACTTTCTCCACGAGTGACCCTCGGAGGTGTCTCCACCACCACCATCTCTTAGGGAATTAATATCTGATTTTTTTTTAGGTTTTTTTTTTTTGTTAGAAACATTTTTTCATACAAAAAACCCACACTGTTCCGTTCTGTGCCATCTTTATCGTCTGCTTAATGTCAGCTCTAAATTCTGAGTTCAAGTAATCCAACATTTATAAAGAAGTGACATAGTCACTACTTTAAAACAATAGGGTATGATCTTCAAAATGCTTTTAATTAAACATACAGTGTATTGCCAAATATACTATATATACATTCATATATACATCGCTATTTCAGAGCACCAATTCTAATATATTAATATATATATATTATATATAGTATAATAATAAAATTGAAGACTAAAATCCAAAGAGGGCTCGATAAGGAAAATATATATCAAATATATAAGAACCGTAGAGCAAATATTTATTAAAATAACAGATTAAAGTTTAAGCAAAGAATCGCTGCTTTCACCCTTAACGGGATCTTCTGAAACTAACAAAGTCAATCTGTAAACGCAGAACTGGATATTTCAAAAAACGTTGCAACCGGAGGAAGACAGGAAGACGATACTTTGGTTCGTGGTAACGTTCGCTGGCAAAGAACGGGGAAAAACGAATAATACGTCATTAATAGGAGCGGTGAAAAACAATTACGCGCAAAGACAGAACCACGTTTATGGTATAAAAGAGGTCGTAGACTAATGTTCTCTTAGGTGGTGCATAGAGACGTTCTCTGGCAATGAACGAAAAAACGAAGATAATAAGTCATATGTGGAGCGTGGAGAACAATAGCACGCAAACACAAAACCAGGTAAATACTATAGCAGAAGTCGTAGACTAAAATTAATCTCCGCTACAGAGTTAAGAACAAGGTAAATAATACAATACAGAAGTAATAGAAACAAATAAATACATACATGCAAACAGATACGTACATACACAAGCATACGCAAAACCTTACCATAGGTATACAAAACCACGCACATATAAATATGTGTGTGTGTGTGTATGCTTACATTAAATATTATACATTAAATATATAAATATATATATATATATATATATATATATATATATATATATATATATATATATATATATATATATATATATATTTAATGTATAATATTTAATGTATAATATTATTTACAGGCATAGTTCTTGAGGATAAGCAGTTCAAAATGTGTTATTATGGCAAGAGCGCTTGGTTGGTCCATAATGGAGGCAAATGGCAGTCTCTCTCTCTTTCTCTCTCTCTCTCTATATATATATATATATATATATACCATGTGCGTTTTTGGCTATAGGTCCCCTCTGTATTATTGGACGGAAACTCGTTGAAGAAGCTTTTCCGCGTTCGTCCCTTCTCTAGAAGTCTTATATATTTTTTATGTGGGCTGATAGTGATTGGATTAAGGAATTGCAGAAACCCAAGAAGCTAGATTTAACATCTTTCTAGCGGGTCCGGGTGAGTTTTTTTACATTCATTTAATTTATTAATTTATTGATATTTTATTTGAGTGACCCGAATCTTCCTGGTCGTTCTTTTTCGGCTGCACGGGTGATTTTAGGCATGATCTCTATGTGTTGGTATTTTAACGATAGTTATAGCTCTGATTTATCCAAATTATTGAGCCCTCTGCCACACATGTCGGATATTATTTATCGTGATTTCGTGGGCCGATATTCCGATTCTCGATCATTCTACTATATATATATATATATTTATATATATATATATATATATATATATGGTTGGGATCTATATAGCCCATAGACTCCAGAGCGAATTTACGGACCTCCACGGCGGAATATACCGCGACGATACACTTCTATTAGTCAAGAATATGAACAAACAAAACCTAGAAAGGCGACGTAAAAACATTAGGAAACTTTTCTTAGAACTAGGGCTTAATATTACCTTCGAACACAATCTTAAGGTGGTCAACTTCTTCGATGTTACCTTCAATCTTAATAACGGTAATATAGAGCCATTTCACAAACTTAATGAAAATCTCAAGTACGTTAATGTAAAATCGAACCATCCCCATTCCATTATTAAATCTATCCCTAAAAATATATCCATAAGGATCTCCCGACTGTCGTCTAATTTGCAGACCTTCAACGAGCATGCTGAATATTATAATGACGCACTTAGAAAAGCTGGTTACTGCGAGAAAATAGAATATCTAGACGATAACCACATAAGTACTATGAATAAAACTCATCTAAGTCGAACTAGTATTGCACCACACACACACATCAATAGGCATACTAATAGGTGCAAACCAGCAAATAGAGTCAGACGTAGAGAGTACATATGGTATAACCCCGTGTACAATTCTTCTATTAGCACTAAGATTATCTCACAATTCTATACACTAATCAACAAACACTTTACAACTTCACATAAATACTATAAAATCTTTAACTCGCGCACCATTAGATTCTCATACTCCACTGCTCCTAACATAGAACAACTAATTAAAAAACTCAACTCAGCAATACTAAATAAGTACATCCCTAATGACTCAGCTTACCAGCATAGCAACATACAACGCACTAACACGCAACTACAACCCCACCAAACTATCCAGGATTCTACTGCAAAACATAAAAATAATTGTAACTGCACCAAACCAGGTACGTGCCCAATGAATAACCAGTGCCTAGCACTCAATATTGTCTACCGATGTACAATAAATTCCGGAACCAACAAATGGTATTACGTCGGATGTACCGCAACTTCTTTCAAGGCTCGCCTATACCAACATCGATCTTCGATCAGGCACGAGAAAATGCGCTCCGTTACAACCCTTGCCGATAAAGCCTGGCAGCTCCGGAGGAACAATCAAGCATTCTCCCTTGATTGGCAAATTATTGCAGCTGCGCCTGCATATAAGCAAAATCATCGATTCTGCAAGTTTTGCAATTTGGAGATATACTGCATTTTAACGTCGGTAAACAAACTTTTGAACAGCAAAATTGAACGTTCTCTATACTGTAACCATCGTTTGAAAACGACTTTTTCTTTTTTTAAATGCATATAATGTTACCTTTTTACACCACCGTTTGCAAATTTCTGTTTTATATGTTTATACACAAGATATGGCTTTCTATAATAATAGTACTAAACACTGTTTTCTGGACCCCTTTAGAAATAACCTGCTACTATAATAGCCCCAATAACTTGTCTGTGACTCTGTACCACTTTGACCCCTTTAACTAAATTTTGTCCGAACAACACCACTAGAAGAATTTACTTCCCCCGCCAACCCTAACACGCCTCATTAAGCTAACTGCTGCCAAAACATTCTCTCCTTACAATCTCTACTAGTCTGACAGTCTTAAATCCTAGGACTCCCTCCACCTTACTCACTTCCCTCTTCCCTTTCTCTTCCTACCTCCTTCTTTCTCTTTTATCTAGTGTATAAAATATTTTCATATCATTCCAATACAAAGGTCTGACGACATGGTGTGTTTGCTTACAGTGTTCCTTCGGTTTATGATAATATTTTTATATTATTCAAATAGCGAGGTATAGGTAACCCATACACTATAGAAACAATTGTTACTTAATAAATTCTGTATACCCGCATTTCCATTTCATAAACTTCTTCTCCATATTTTCTCCGGATTTTAAAACACACTTTATTATACGTTGAGCAATCTCTGACGTCGGTTGACTCCATCCAATGCAACTACTTAGTAACATTGGAATACAAATTTACTAATTATATATATATATATATATAGATAATTTAACATATCTACTAACATAAGCGCACAGATGTACGCTAATGCCAGCAAATATATATATATATATATATATATATATATATATATATATATATAGAGAGAGAGAGAGAGAGAGAGAGAGAGAGAGAGAGAGAGAGAGAGAGAGAGAGACTACCATTTGCCTCCATTGTGCCAAAAAGTAGAAACAATTATGGACCAACCAAGCGCTCTTGCCATAATAACACATTTTGAACTGCTTATCCTCAAGAATAATAATAATATTCTTTCTTTCCCATTACTTTATCATGTTCCACATCACCCCCTTTTTTTTCTTTTTTCTTTTTACTTCAAAAACCTTGTTTGTAAATAATATTATTCTTTCTTTCCCATTTCCTTAACATGTTCAACATTATTTTCTCTCCAACATTTTATACCAATACAAATTGGTATAATGCATATTTGATAATGCATAAAATGCTGAAACCGGTAATAGACAATTATTAAATACATATATATAAATAAATAAATAAATGCCATTGTTAATTAATAAATAAATTAACTAATACTTTAATACTTCACACAAAGTAAAATATTTTGTTTTAAACATTTTCTAACCCAGAAAAAAGCGAAAAAAAATATTTTTCTCTCT
>OZ024741.1:218256025-218288525 GCA_964016885.1 Eledone cirrhosa | reverse complement strand
CGTATATATAAATAGAAAAAGCAGTGAACTGTATTGGAGGGGAATTCTCCAACAATTTCCGAACTGGCGTCCGTGACGTCAATTCAACATTGGCGCGCGGTTGATGTGATTACAACTTACTGTGATGACATTGGAGAGAGATGGTGGCGATGGGGAGTTAGAGATAGAGAGGTAGAGAGGACTAGTTAGAGAAAGGGGGGGAGGGAAAGGGGCGGAAGAGATTGAGAGGGGGTGGAGAGACAGAATCGAATGTGATGATATCTTATTGTGATGCCCTTGGGGGAGAGAGAAAGACGGGGGTGTAAAGAGAGATAGAAAGGCCGAGTGAGAGAGAGGGAGAGAGAAAGAGGGGGTGTAAAGAGAGATAGAAAGGCCGAGTGAGAGAGAGGGAGAGAGAAAGAGGGGGTGTAAAGATAGATAGAAAGGCTGAGTGAGAGAGGAGAGAGAGAATCCGATGTCATGGTATCTTTTCGTGATGCCCTTCGGGAAAGAGGAGTGAGTGTGGCATAGAAAAATAGAATCAGAGAGGGGGCAGAGAGAGAGAGAGAGAGAGAGAGAGAGAGAGAGAGCATAGAGAGAGAGTCTCTTTTGATGACATCGAGATGAGAGAGAAGGGGGCGAGAGAAACCGATATATAATGGTGATGATTAACAATATTTCGGCTTTCATTTTTACATTTGTGATTTTCGTTTAATGTTTTCATCTTGTTCAGTTTAACCTTTTCCCATTGTTTCGGGTGTAGGCAGAGGGTGGACTGGGGTGATATCGGTAGTAGCACAGTTTGTATAAAGCAAACTGAGGCTCTAATCATCATCATCTGGGAAACCTCTTATGAGGCCTTCTAAACCTACATAGGTGTAAGCTGTAACAACATTATATGACTGGGGACCCAATCAGTGAAACACTCTAGAAACCTTCTATTAGCTACAACCTCGCAGAGGACCAACTAAATCTAAATAGGCATGAGCTGTAAACACAATATGATAGCCCTGGGGCCTCTATCATTAAAACACCCAAGAAACCTCATATTAGCTACAATCTTGTAGAAGGCCAACTAAACCTACACACGCAAGAACTGTAACAACATAAAATAGAGAGCCCTATCATTGAAACATCCTAGAAACCTCCTATAAGATATAACCTCGTAGGAGATCCGCTAAACCTACATATGTGTGAGCATGATATGACAGAGGCCGCTCTCATTAACACAACAAAGAAACCACCTATGAGATACAATCTCGTATAAGGCCAACAAAACCTTCTACTATGGATTAACTGTAACAACCACATGATAAGTCTGGGCCCTCAATCATTAAAACACCCAAGAAACCTACAATGAGATACAACAGCGTAGGGAGTCAGATAAACTTACATAGGTGTAAGCTGTAACAAAATGATAGGACTGGGATCCTTATCATCAAAACCCCCAAGAAACTTCTTATCAGATACAACCTATAGTCAAAAGCTTGTCTAGAGCCCGGAAGCTCATTGAGCCGGTGTTTATCCCAGTTTCTGTAGCGGGAAGCGACTGAAAGTACAAGACCACCCCCCTTGGACAGGACACTAGTCCATAACAGGGTTAAATTCTCAGCAATTGTTAGTACTAATTCTCAGATAAGATTACTGGAGCAATGTGAAATGAAGTGTTTTACTCGAGAATACAACACACAACCCAGTCCAGGAATCGAACCCATAACATTATGATCGCAAGTCAAAATAGGACCTAATAGGAGATCATTTAAACCAGTATACGAAAGAGTTGTAATAACAACAACAATCATGCCTAGCGCTTTTATCATCTTAGAAACCTCCTATGAGATACAACCTTGTAGGAGACTATCTAAACCTGCGCAGGTGTGAGTTGTAATAATGTTTATGCGCGCTTTTGTGTATGTGTGTGTGTGAGCGCGTGTGCGTGTATATGTATTTTTATGAATGTATGCGTGTATGTGTGTGTGCATGTGTGTGTTTACGTGCGTATTTTAATGATAGGACCGGGGCCCGTATCATTAAAACACCCAAGAAACCTCATGAGATACAATCTTGTATCAGGGCAGCTATACCTACATAGGAGTGAGCTGTAACAACCACAGCTTGATAGAACACCCAAGAAACCTCCTATGAGATAACACCTCCTATGAAGGCAGCTACACCTACATAGGTGAGAGCTGTAACAACATGATAGGACCAGGTCCTCTATGAGATATAGCCTCGTATCAGGCCAGCTAAACCTACATAAGTGAGAGCTATAACATGATAGGACCAGGACCCCTTTGAGTAAAGCACTGAAGAAACCTCCTATGAAAGTAGCTAAGCCTAAACCTATGTGTGTGTGTGGTGTGTGTGGTATGTGGGGTGTTTGGGTGTGTATGTGTGTGTGTGTCTATGTGTATTGTAAGTGTGTGTGTGTGTATGTGTAAGTGTGTGTGTGGGGTGTCTATGTGTGTGCGGGGTGTCTATGTGTGTGTGGGGTGTCTATGTGTGTGTGGGGTGTCTATGTGTGTGTGGGGTGTCTATGTGTGTGTGGGGTGTCTATGTGTGTGTGGAGTGTCTATGTGTGTGTGGGGTTATCATGTGTGTGGTGGGGGTGTCTACGTGTGTGTGGGGTGTCTATCTGTGTGTGGGGTTTCTATGTGTGTGTGGAGTGTCTATGTGTGTGTGGGGTGTCTATGTGTGTGTGGGGTGTCTATGTGTGTGTGGGGTGTCTATGTGTGTGTGTGGGGTGTCTATGCGTGTGTGGGGTGTCTATGTGTGTGTGGGGTGTCTATGTGTGTGTGGGGTGTCTATGTGTGTGTGGGGGTGTCTATGTGTGTGTGGGGGTGTCTATGTGTGTGGTGGGGTGTCTATGTGTGTGGTGGGGTGTCTATGCGTGTGGGGGTGTCTATGTGTGTGTGGGGTGTCTATGTGTGTGGGGGGTTATCATGTGTGTGTGGGGTGTCTATGTGTGTGTGGGGTGTTTATGTGTGTGGGAGGTTATCATGTGTGTGTGGGGTGTCTATGTGTGTGTGGGGTGTCTATATGTGCGGGAGGTTATCATGTGTGTGTGGGGTGTCTATGTGTGTGTGGGGTGTCTATCTGTGTGGGAGGTTATCATGTGTGTGTGGGGTGTCTATGTGTGTGGGGGGTTATCATGTGTGTGTGGGGTGTCTATCTGTGTGTGGGGTGTCTATCTGTGTGTGGGGTGTCTATGTGTGTGTGCGGTGTCTATGTGTGTCGGAGGTTATCATGTGTGTGTGGGGTGTCTATGTGTGTGGGGGTTATCATGTGTGTGTGGGGGTGTCTATCTGTGTGTGGGGTGTCTATCTGTGTGTGGGGTGTCTATGTGTGTGTGGGGTGTCTATCTGTGTGTGGGGTGTCAATGTGTGTGTGGGATGTCTATGTGTGTGGTGGGGTGTCTATGTGTGTGTGGGGGTGTCTATGTGTGTGTGGGGGTGTCTATGTATGTGTGGGGTGTCTATGTGTGTGGGAGGTTATCATGTGTGTGTGGGGTGTCTATGTGTGTGGGGGGTTATCATGTGTGTGTGGGGTGTCTATCTGTGTGTGGGGTGTCTATCTGTGTGTGGGGTGTCTATGTGTGTGTGGGGTGTCTATCTGTGTGTGGGGTGTCAATGTGTGTGTGGGATGTCTATGTGTGTGGTGGGGTGTCTACGTGTGTGTGGGGTGTCTATGTGTGTGTGGGGTGTCTATGTGTGTGTGGGGTGTCTACGTGTGTGGGGGTGTCTATGTGTGTGTGTGTCTATGTGTATTGTAAGTGTGTGTGTGTGTATGTGTAAGTGTGTGTGTGGGGTGTCTATGTGTGTGCGGGGTGTCTATGTGTGTGTCGGGTGTCTATGTGTGTGTGGGGTGTCTATGTGTGTGGGGGGTGTCTATGTGTGTAGGGTGTGTATATATTTGTGTGTGGGGTGCCTATGTGTGTGGGGGGGTGTCTATGTGTGTGGGGGGTGTCTATGTGTGTGTGGGGTGTCTATGTGTGTGTGGGGTGTCTATGTGTGTGGTGGGGTGTCTATGTGTGTGGTGGGGTGTCTACATGTGTGTGGTGTGTCTATCTGTGTGTGGGGTGTCTATCTGTGTGTGGGGTGTCTATGTGTGTGTGGGGTGTCTATGTGTGTGTGGGGGTGTCTATGTGTGTGTGGGGTGTCTATGTGTGTGGGGGGGTGTCTACGTGTGTGTGGGGTGTCTATGTGTGTGTGGGGTTTCTATGTGTGTGGGGGTGTCTATGTGTGTGTGGGGTGTCTATGTATGTGGTGGCGTGTCTATGTGTGTGTGGAGGTGTCTATGTGTGTGTGGGGGGTGTCTATGTATGTGGTGAGGTGTCTATGTGTGTGTGGGGGGTGTCTATGTATGTGGTGGGGTGTCTATGTGTGTGTGGGGGGTGTCTATGTATGTGGTGAGGTGTCTATGTGTGTGCGTGGGGTGTCTATGTGTGTGGGGGGTGTCTATGTGTGTGGGGGGTGTCTATGTGTGTGTGAGTGTGGGGATGTCTATGTGTGGGGGGTGTCTATGTGTGTGTGGGGGTGTCTATGTGTGGGGGGTGTCTATGTGTGTGGGGGGGTGTATATATGTGTGGGGATGTCTATGTGTGTGTTGGGGTGTCTTTGTGTGTGTGTGGGGTGTCTATGTGAGTGATGGTGTCTATGTGTGTGGGGGTGTATATATGTGTGGAGGGTGTCTATGTATGTGTGGGGTGTATATATGTGTGGGGGTGTCTATGTGTGTGTGGAGTGTATATATGTGTGGGGCTGTCTATGTGTGTGTGGGGTGTCTATGTGTGTGTGTGGGGGTGTCTATGTGTGGGGGGTGTCTATGTGTGTGTGGGGGTGTATATATGTGTGGGGGTGTCTATGTGTGTGTTGGGGTGTCTTTGTGTGTGTGGGGGGTGTCTATGTGCGTGATGGTGTCTATGTGTGTGGGGGTGTATATATGTGTGGGGGGTGTCTATGTGTGTGTGGGGTGTATATATGTGTGGGGGTGTCTATGTGTGTGTGGGGTGTATATATGTGTGGGGCTGTCTATGTGTGTGTGGGGGGTGTCTATGTGTGTGTGGGGGGTGTCTATGTGTGTGTGGGGGTGTCTATGTGTGGGGGGTGTCTATGTGTGTGTGGGGGTGTCTATGTGTGTGGGGTGTATATATGTGTCGGGGTGTCTATGTGTGTGCGGGGTGTATATATGTGTGGGGGTGTCTATGTGTGTGTGGGGGTTGTCTATGTGAGTGGGGTGTCTCTGTGTGTATGGGGTATATATGTGTGTGTGGGGTGTATGTGTGTGTGGGGTGTGTAATTGTGTGGGGGTGTCTATGTGTATGTGTGAGTGTGTGGGTGTCTATGTGTGTGTGTGAGTGTGGGGGTGTCTATGTGTGGGGGGGTGTATATGTGCGTGTGGGGGTGTCTATGTGTGGGGTGTGTCTATGTGTGTGTGGGGGTGTATATATGTGTGGGGGTGTCTATGTGTGTGTTGGGGTGTCTTTGTGTGTGTGGGGGGTGTCTATGTGAGTGATGGTGTCTATGTGTGTGGGGGTGTATATATGTGTGGGGGGTGTCTATGTGTGTGGGGGGTGTATATATGTGTGGGGGTGTCTATGTGTGTGTGGGGGGTGTCTATGTGTGTGGGGGTCTCTATGTGTGTGTGGGGGGTGTCTATGTGTGTGTGAGTGTGTGGGTGTCTATGTGTGTGTGTGTGAGATTTGGCCTGTGAGTGTATTTGTGCGTGTCTGTGTGGATCTCTTCGTGTGTGTATGTGTATGTATGTATAAATGTATGTATGTATAAATGTATGTATGTATGTATGTATGTATGTATGTATGTATGTATGTATGTATGTATGTCAGGTCACCAGTTGGTGCTACTGGTAACATGTACCCAGTACAACCTCTCTCATGGTCGGGTCGTTGGCGACTAAACTGGCAACCCCACCAAGGTTTCTTGGTGAGGAGGGTGGTGACTTTGGACATCCTGCAGGACTAAAAACAAAACCTGTCAAAGGGCAAAGGAGCTCTTAAGAGTCAATGGCCATCCAAAATCACCGGGAGAGATGACCCCTTAGCCTTTGTCAAGGCAGAATTCTTGGAGAAGGAAAACTCTGATATAACACCTGCATCCCTGATGGTACCCAATGATGTTGACTTGTTCTTCTTTTTGGTAAATATCATCTTGGTTAAGAGAGTGGGACTGGCTTTGTGCAGTGCCTTTGCTCACTGTAAAAGCTTCACGGCACAGGCATTGCTTTATATCTGGAGATCTCTCTGCACTTGTCGTCACATGGTACCATGGGCCCAGCACTATATGTCAATAATTGTCACAAGTGTAGTGTTTGTACCAGAGTTTTCAAGTCGCTGGCTGGACTAAAAAGTCACACTCGTTCAGCGCATCGGTAGGGGTTCTCCTACATGGATATAAAGTAGTGGCCGTACTCGAAAACGAGTTGGCAGCCGCCATGTATGTATGCATGTATGTATAAATGTATGTATGTATAAATGTATGTATGTTATCTCTTTCTCTTAATTTCGAGTATATTGTTTTGACCGGCCACCTTCCTGGTGGCAAGGTTGTAAAAGAAAAGAAATTGTCATCCCTTGAATCGCAAGAATATTTTGCAAATTTTGAAGGTGCCAGCTATCGCAGCCATTTGTAGACTATAAATTAGGGAGCTGCGCTCTTTGTCCGCAAATCCAAGTTCAGTCATACTTTGGTCCAAGCTCGTATGTATGTATGTATGTATGTATGTATGTATGTATGTATGTATGTATGTATGTATGTATGTATGTATGTATGTATGTATAAATGTATGTATGAGTGTCTACGTGTGCCTGTGTGGATGTGGTTGTGTTTGTGTATCTGGAGTGGGGGCGTCTGTGTGAGTTTATGTATGTATGTGTATTTGTGTGTGTTTGTATATGTGTATCTGTGTATATGTACATGTGTGTGTATGTACATGTGTGTGTATGTACATGTGTGTGAATGTACATGTGTGTGTATGTACATGTGTGTGTATGTACATGTGTGTGCATGTACATGTCTGTGTATGTACAAGTGTGTGTGCATGTACATGTGTGTTTGTATGTGTTTGTGCATGTACGTGTGTTTGCATGTGTGTGTGTGTGCATGTACATGTGTGTGTGTGTATTTGTGCGTATGTGTCAGTTTATGTCTGTATGTATGTTTGTATGAATGTGTGTGGACGTGAAGGCGGCTGTGTGCGTTTGTTTGTGTGTGTATCTGTGTATGTGTGTATATGTATCTGTATGTGTCAATGTGTGTATGTGTGTACGTGTATATGCATGTGTCTGGGTGTATGAGAGTCTATGTGAGTCTATGTGAATCCATGTGAGTCTATGTGAGTCTATGTAAGTATATGTAAGTCTATGTGTGTCTATGTGTGCCTATGTGTGTCTATGTGTGTCTATGTGTGTCTATGTGAGTCTATGTGAGTCTATGTGAGTCTATGGGTGTCTATGTGAGTCTATGTGTGTCTATGTCAGTCTATGTGAGTCTATGTGAGTCTATGTAAGTCTGTGTGTCTATGTGTGTCTATGTGAGGCTATGTAAGTCTATGTGAGTCTATGTAAGTCTATGCCTGTCTATGTGAGTCTATGTGAGTCTATGTATGTCTAGGTGTGTCTATATGATTCTATGTGTGTCTATGTGTGTCTATGTGTGTCTATGGGTGTCTATGTGAGTCTATGTGTGTCTATGTAAGTCTATGTGTGTATATGTGTGTCTATGTGAGGTTATGTAAGTCTATGTGAGTCTATATAAGTCTATGTGAGTCTATGTTAGTCTATGTGTGTATGTGTGTCTATGTGAGTCCATGTGAGTCTATTCGAGTCTATGTGTGTCTATGTGTCTCTATCTGAGTCTATGTCTGTCTATGTGGATCTATGTGTGTCTATGTGTGTCTATTTGTGTCTATATGAGTCTATGTGAGTCTAGGTGAGTCTATTTGTGTCTATGTGTCTATGTAAGTCTATGTGAGTCTATGTGAGTCTATGGGAATAAATTTGAGTCTATGTGAGTCTATCTGTGTATTTGTGTGTCTATGTAAGTCTATGAGAGCCTATGTGTGTCTATGTGTGTCTATGTGAGTCTATGTGAGTCTAAGTGAGTCTATGTGAGTCTATTTGAGTCTAAGTGTGTATATGAGTCTATTAATGTCTACGTGTGTCTATGTGTGTCTAGCTCAGTCTATGTGAGCCTATGGGAGTCTAACTGAGTCTATGTGTGTCTATGTGAGTCTATGTGTGTCTATGTGAGTCTATGGGAATAAATTTGAGTCTATGTGAGTCTATCTGTGTATTTGTGTGTCTATGTAAGTCTATGAGAGCCTATGTGTGTCTATGTGTGTCTATGTGAGTCTATGTGAGTCTAAGTGAGTCTATGTGAGTCTATTTGAGTCTAAGTGTGTATATGAGTCTATTAATGTCTACGTGTGTCTATGTGTGTCTAGCTCAGTCTATGTGAGCCTATGGGAGTCTAACTGAGTCTATGTGTGTCTATGTGAGTCTATGTGTGTCTATGTGAGTCTATGTGAGTCTATCTGTATCTAATGGTGTCTATATGAGTCTATGTGTGTCTATGTGTGTCTATGTGTGTCGATGTAAGTCTATGTAAATCTATGTGAGTCTATGTGTGTCTATGTGAGTCTATGTGAGCCTTATGAGTATGTCTGTGTATATGCGTCTATGTGAGTCTATGTATGTCTATGTGTGTCTAGGTGTGACTATGTGAGTCTATGTGTGTCTATGTGTGTCTAACTAAGTCTATGTGAGTCTACGTGAGTCTATGTGAGTCTATGTGAGTCTATGTGTGTCTATGTGTGACTATGTGCGTCTACGTGAGTCTATGTGTGTCTATTTGAGTCTGTATGAGTCAATGTGTGTCTATGTGTGTCTATGAGTGTCTATATGAGTCTATGTGTGTATGCGAGCCTATGTGTGTCTATGTGAGTCTATGTGTGTCTATGTAGGTCTATGTGTGTCTATGTGTGTCTATGTGAGTCTATGTTTGTCTATGTCTGTCTATATGTGTCTATGTGAGTCTATGTGTGTCTATGTGAGTCTATGTGTGTATGTATGTCTATGTGATTCCATGTGAGTCTATTGGAGTCAATGTGAGTCTATATGAGCCTATGTGTGTATATGAGTCTACGTGTGTGTATGTGAGTCTATGTAGGACTATATGAGTCTATGTGTGTCTATGTGTGTCTATGTGTGTCTATGTGAGTCTATGTGTGTCTATGTGTGTATGTGAGTATATGTGTGTCCATGTGAGTCTATGTGTGTCTATGTGTGTCTATGTGAGTCTATGTGTGTATGTGTGGCTATGTGAGTCCATGTGAGTCTATTGGAGTCTATGTGAGTCTATGTGAGTCTATATGAGCCTATAAGTGTATATGAGTCTATGTGTGTATATGTGAGTCTATGTGTGCCTATGTGAGTCTATGTGAGTCTATGTGAGTCTATATGAGTCTATGTGAGTCTATATGAATCTATGTCAGTCTATGTGTGTCTATGTGTGTCTATGTGTGTCTATGTGAGTCTATGTGTGTCTATGTGTGTCTATGTGTGTATATCTGAGTATATGTCTGTCTATGTGAGTCTATGTGGGTCTATGTGTGTTTATGTGTGTCTATTTGTGTCTATATGAGTCTATGTGAGCCTAAGTGAGTCTATTTGTGTCTATGTGTCTATGTAAGTCTATGTGAGTCTATGTGAGTCTATGGGAATATATTTGAGTCTATGTGAGTCTATCTGTGTATTTGTGTGTCTATGTGAGTCTATGTGAGCCTATGTGTGTCTATGTGTGTCTATGTGAGTTTATGTAATCTATATGAGTCTATGTGTGTATATGAATCTATTTCTGTCTATGTGTGTCTATGTGTGTCTAGCTGCGTCTATGTGAGCCTATGGGAGTCTATGTGAGTCTATGTGAGTCTATGTGAGTCTATGTGTGTCTATGTGTGTCTATGTAAGTCGATGTGTGTCTATGTGTGTCTACGTGAGGCTATGTATGGCTATGTTTGTCTATCTGAGTCTATGTGAGTCTATCTGTGTCTATGTGAGTCTATGTGAGTCAAGTGGAGTCTATATGTGTCTATGTGTATCTATATGGGTCTATGTGTGTCTATATGAGTCTATGTGAGTCTATGAGTGTCTATGTGAGTCTATGTGTGTTTATGTGGTATATGTGAGTCTATAAGAATATTTGTGAGTCCATGTGTGTCTATGTGAGTCTATGTGAGTCTATATGAGTCTACGTGTGGCTATGTGCGTTTATGTGCGTCTAAGTGAGTCTATGTGAGTCTATGTGAATCTATGCCGGTCAATGTGTGTCTGTATGAGTCTGTGTGAGACTATATGTGTCTATGTGAGTCTATGTGTGACTATGTGAGTCTATGTGTGTGTATGTGAGTCTATGTTATTCTATGCGTGTCTACGTGAGTCTATGTGTGTTTTTGTGTGTCTATGTGAGTCTAGAAGAGTCTATGTGAGTCCATGTGTGTCTATGTGAGTCTATGTGAGTCTATGTGTGTCTATGCATGTCTATGTGTGTCTATGTGTGTCTATGTGCGGCTATGTAAGTCTATGTGAGTCTATGTGAGTCTGTGTGTGTCTATGTGAGTCTATGTAAGTCTATGTAAGTCTATGTGTGTCTATGTGTGTCTATGTGAGGCTATGTAAGTCTATGTGAATCTATGTATGTCTATGTGAGTCTATGTAAGTCTAAGTGTGTCTATGTGAGTCTATGTGAGTCTATGTGAGTCTATGTGAGTCTATCTAAGTCTATGTGTGTCTATGTGTGTCTATGTGTGTCTATGTGTGTCTATGAGAGTCTATGTCTGTCTATATCTGTCTATGTGTGTCTATGTGAGTCTATATGTGTCTATGTGTATCTATGTGAGTCTATGTGTTTCTATGTGAGTCTATGTGTGTATGTGTGTCTATGTGAGTTCATGCAAGTCTATGTGATTCTATGTGAGTCTATGTATGTCTATGTGTGTCTATGTCAGTCTATGTGTGTATGATAGTGTATGTGAGTCTATGTGAGTCTATGTGAGTCTATGTGTGTCTATGTGAGACCATGTGTGTATGTGTGTCTATTGGAGTCCATATAAGTCTATGTGAGTCTATGTGAGTCTATGTGTGTCTATGTGTGTCTATGTGAGACCATGTGTGTATGTGTGTCTATTGGAGTCCATATAAGTCTATGTGAGTCTATGTGAGTCTATGTGTGTCTATGTGAGTCTATGTGAGTCTATATGAGTATGTCTGTGTATATGCGTCTATGTGAGTCTATGTGTGTCTATGTGTGTCTAGGTGTGACTATGTGAGTCTATGTGTGTCTATGTGTGTCTAACTTAGTCTATGTGAGTCTATGTGAGTTTGTGTGTGTCTATGTGTGTCTATGTGTGTCTACTTGAGTCTATGTGAGTCTATGTGAGTCTATGTGTGTCTATGTGAGTCTATGTGTGTTTATGTGGTATATGTGAGTCTATAAGAATCTTTGTGAGTCCATGTGTGTCTATGTGAGTCTATGTGAGTCTATATGAGTCTACGTGTGGCTATGTGCGTTTATGTGCGTCTAAGTGAGTCTATGTGAGTCTATGTGAATCTATGCGGGTCAATGTGTGTCTGTATGAGTCTATGTGAGTCTATATGTGTCTATGTGACTCTATGTGTGACTATGTGAGTCTATGTGTGTGTATGTGAGTCTATGTTATTCTATGTGTGTCCACGTGAGTCTATGTGTGTTTTTGTGTGTCTATGTGAGTCTAGAAGAGTCTATGTGTGTCTAACTTAGTCTATGTGAGTCTATGTGAGTTTGTGTGTGTCTATGTGTGTCTATGTGTGTCTACGTTAGTCTATGTGAGTCTATGTGAGTCTATGTGAGTCTATGTGAGTCTATGTGTGTCTATATGTGTCTATGTGTGTCTACTTGAGTCTATGTGAGTCTATGTGAGTCTATGTGTGTCTATGTGAGTCTATGTGTGTTTATGTGGTATATGTGAGTCTATAAGAATCTTTGTGAGTCCATGTGTGTCTATGTGAGTCTATGTGAGTCTATATGAGTCTACGTGTGGCTATGTGCGTTTATGTGCGTCTAAGTGAGTCTATGTGAGTCTATGTGAATCTATGCGGGTCAATGTGTGTCTGTATGAGTCTATGTGAGTCTATATGTGTCTATGTGACTCTATGTGTGACTATGTGAGTCTATGTGTGTGTATGTGAGTCTATGTTATTCTATGTGTGTCCACGTGAGTCTATGTGTGTTTTTGTGTGTCTATGTGAGTCTAGAAGAGTCTATGTGAGTCCATGTGTGTCTATGTGAGTCTATGTGAGTCTATGTGTGTCTATGTATGTCTATGTGTGTCTATGTGTGTCTATGTGCGGCTATGTAAGTCAATGTGAGTCTATGTGAGTCTGTGTGTGTCTATGTGAGTCTATGTAAGTCTATGTAAGTCTATGTGTGTCTATGTGTGTCTATGTGAGGCTATGTAAGTCTATGTGAATCTATGTAAGTCTATGTGAGTCTATGTAAGTCTAAGTGTGTCTATGTGAGTCTATGTGAGTCAATGTGAGTCTATGTGAGTCTATCTAAGTCTATGTGTGTCTATGTGTGTCCATGTGTGTCTATGTGTGTCTATGAGAGTCTATGTCTGTCTATATCTGTCTATGTGTGTCTATGTGAATCTATATGTGTCTATGTGTATCTATGTGAGTCTATGTGTTTCTATGTGAGTCTATGTGTGTATGTGTGTCTATGTGAGTTCATGCAAGTCTATGTGATTCTATGTGAGTCTATGTATGTCTATGTGTGTCTATGTCAGTCTATGTGTGTATGATAGTGTATGTGAGTCTATGTGAGTCTATGTGTGTCTATGTGAGTCTATGTGAGTCTATGTTTATCTAATGGTGTCTATATGAGTCTATGTGTGTCTATGTGTGTCTATGTGTGTCTATGTGAGTCTATGTGTGTCTATGTGTGTCTATGTGAGACCATGTGTGTATGTGTGTCTATTGGAGTTCATATAAGTCTATGTGAGTCTATGTGAGTCTATGTGTGTCTATGTGAGTCTATGTGAGTCTATATGAGTATGTCTGTGTATATGCGTCTATGTGAGTCTATGTGTGTCTATGTGTGTCTAGGTGTGACTATGTGAGTCTATGTGTGTCTATGTGTGTCTAACTTAGTCTATGTGAGTCTATGTGAGTTTGTGTGTGTCTATGTGTGTCTATGTGTGTCCACGTTAATCTATGTGAGTCTATGTGGGTCTATGTGAGTCTATGTGAGTCTATGTGGGTCTATGTGAGTCTATGTGAGTCTATGTTAGTCTATGTGAGTCTGTGTGTGTCTATGTGTCACTATGTGTGTCTACGTGAGTCTATGTGAGTCTATTTGAGTCTATATGAGTCAATATGTGTCTATGTGTGTCGATGTGTGTCTAGATGTGACTATGTGAGTCTATGTGTGTCTATGTGTGTCTAAGTGAGTCTATGTGAGTCTATGTTAGTCTATGTGAGTCTGTGTGTGTCTATGTGTCACTATGTGTGTCTACGTGAGTCTATGTGAGTCTATTTGAGTCTATATGAGTCAATATGTGTCTATGTGTGTCGATGTGTGTCTATGTAAGTCTATATGAGTCTATGTCTGTGTGCGAATCTATGTGTGTCTATGTGAGTCTATGTGTGTCTGTGTAGGTCTATGTGTGTCTATGTGTGTCTATGTGAGTCTATGTTTGTCTATGTGAGTCTATTTGAGTCTATGTGTGTCTATGTGTGTCTATTTGTGTCTATGTGAGTCTATGTGTGTCTATGTATGTCTATGTGTGTTAATGTGTGTCGATGAGAGTCTATCTCCGTTTATGTCTGTCTGTATGTGTCTATGTGACTCTATGTGTGTCTATGTGAGTCTATGTGTGTATGTATGTCTATGTGATTCCATGTGAGTCTATTGGAGGCAATGTGAGTCTATATGAGCATATGTGTGTATATGAGCCTACGTGTGACTATGTGAGTCTATGTAGGACGATATGAGTCTATGTGTGTCTAAGTGAGTCTATGTGAGTCTATGTGAATCTATGCGGGTCAATGTGTGTCTGTATGAGTCTGTGTGAGTCTATATGTGTCTATGTGAGTCTATGTCTGACTATGTGAGTCTATGTGTGTGTATGTGAGTCTATGTTATTCTATGTGTGTCTTCGTGAGTCTATGTGTGTTTTTGTGTGTCTATGTGAGTCTAGAAGAGTCTATGTGAGTCCATGTGTGTCTATGTGAGTCTATGTGAGTCTATGTGTGTCTATGCATGTCTATGTGTGTCTATGTGTGTCTATGTGCGGCTATGTAAGTCTATGTGAGTCTATGTGAGTCTGTGTGTGTCTATGTGAGTCTATGTAAGTCTATGTAAGTCTATGTGTGTCTATGTGTGTCTATGTGAGGCTATGTAAGTCTATGTGAATCTATGTATGTCTATGTGAGTCTATGTAAGTCTAAGTGTGTCTATGTGAGTCTATGTGAGTCTATGTGAGTCTATGTGAGTCTATCTAAGTCTATGTGTGTCTATGTGTGTCTATGTGTGTCTATGTGTGTCTATGAGAGTCTATGTCTGTCTATATCTGTCTATGTGTGTCTATGTGAGTCTATATGTGTCTATGTGTATCTATGTGAGTCTATGTGTTTCTATGTGAGTCTATGTGTGTATGTGTGTCTATGTGAGTTCATGCAAGTCTATGTGATTCTATGTGAGTCTATGTATGTCTATGTGTGTATATGTCAGTCTATGTGTGTATGATAGTGTATGTGAGTCTATGTGAGTCTATGTGAGTCTATGTGTGTCTATGTGAGACCATGTGTGTATGTGTGTCTATTGGAGTCCATATAAGTCTATGTGAGTCTATGTGAGTCTATGTGTGTCTATGTGTGTCTATGTGAGACCATGTGTGTATGTGTGTCTATTGGAGTCCATATAAGTCTATGTGAGTCTATGTGAGTCTATGTGTGTCTATGTGAGTCTATGTGAGTCTATATGAGTATGTCTGTGTATATGCGTCTATGTGAGTCTATGTGTGTCTATGTGTGTCTAGGTGTGACTATGTGAGTCTATGTGTGTCTATGTGTGTCTAACTTAGTCTATGTGAGTCTATGTGAGTTTGTGTGTGTCTATGTGTGTCTATGTGTGTCTACGTTAGTCTATGTGAGTCTATGTGAGTCTATGTGAGTCTATGTGAGTCTATGTGTGTCTATATGTGTCTATGTGTGTCTACTTGAGTCTATGTGAGTCTATGTGAGTCTATGTGTGTCTATGTGAGTCTATGTGTGTTTATGTGGTATATGTGAGTCTATAAGAATCTTTGTGAGTCCATGTGTGTCTATGTGAGTCTATGTGAGTCTATATGAGTCTATGCGGGTCAATGTGTGTCTGTATGAGTCTATGTGAGTCTATATGTGTCTATGTGACTCTATGTGTGACTATGTGAGTCTATGTGTGTATATGTGAGTCTATGTTATTCTATGTGTGTCCACGTGAGTCTATGTGTGTTTTTGTGTGTATATGTGAGTCTAGAAGAGTCTATGTGAGTCCATGTGTGTCTATGTGAGTCTATGTGAGTCTATGTGTGTCTATGTATGTCTATGTGTGTCTATGTGTGTCTATGTGCGGCTATGTAAGTCAATGTGAGTCTATGTGAGTCTGTGTGTGTCTATGTGAGTCTATGTAAGTCTATGTAAGTCTATGTGTGTCTATGTGTGTCTATGTGAGGCTATGTAAGTCTATGTGAATCTATGTAAGTCTATGTGAGTCTATGTAAGTCTAAGTGTGTCTATGTGAGTCTATGTGAGTCAATGTGAGTCTATGTGAGTCTATCTAAGTCTATGTGTGTCTATGTGTGTCCATGTGTGTCTATGTGTGTCTATGAGAGTATATGTCTGTCTATATCTGTCTATGTGTGTCTATGTGAATCTATATGTGTCTATGTGTATCTATGTGAGTCTATGTGTTTCTATGTGAGTCTATGTGTGTATGTGTGTCTATGTGAGTTCATGCAAGTCTATGTGATTCTATGTGAGTCTATGTATGTCTATGTGTGTCTATGTCAGTCTATGTGTGTATGATAGTGTATGTGAGTCTATGTGAGTCTATGTGTGTCTATGTGAGTCTATGTGAGTCTATGTTTATCTAATGGTGTCTATATGAGTCTATGTGTGTCTATGTGTGTCTATGTGTGTCTATGTGAGTCTATGTGTGTCTATGTGTGTCTATGTGAGACCATGTGTGTATGTGTGTCTATTGGAGTCCATATAAGTCTATGTGAGTCTATGTGAGTCTATGTGTGTCTATGTGAGTCTATGTGAGTCTATATGAGTATGTCTGTGTATATGCGTCTATGTGAGTCTATGTGTGTCTATGTGTGTCTAGGTGTGACTATGTGAGTCTATGTGTGTCTATGTGTGTCTAACTTAGTCTATGTGAGTCTATGTGAGTTTGTGTGTGTCTATGTGTGTCTATGTGTGTCCACGTTAATCTATGTGAGTCTATGTGGGTCTATGTGAGTCTATGTGAGTCTATGTGTGTCTATATGTGTCTATGTGTGTCTACGTGAGTCTATGTGAGTCTATGTGAGTCTATGTGGGTCTATGTGAGTCTATGTGTGTCTAAGTGTGTCTAGATGTGACTATGTGAGTCTATGTGTGTCTATGTGTGTCTAAGTGAGTCTATGTGAGTCTATGTTAGTCTATGTGAGTCTGTGTGTGTCTATGTGTCACTATGTGTGTCTACGTGAGTCTATGTGAGTCTATTTGAGTCTATATGAGTCAATATGTGTCTATGTGTGTCGATGTGTGTCTATGTAAGTCTATATGAGTCTATGTCTGTATGCGAATCTATGTGTGTCTATGTGAGTCTATGTGTGTCTGTGTAGGTCTATGTGTGTCTATGTGTGTCTATGTGAGTCTATGTTTGTCTATGTGAGTCTATTTGAGTCTATGTGTGTCTATGTGTGTCTATTTGTGTCTATATGAGTCTATGTGAGTCTATGTGTGTCTATGTGAGTCTATGTGTGTTTATGTGGTATAGGTGAATCTATAAGTGTCTTTGTGAGTCCATGTGTGTCTATGTGATTCTATGTGAGTCTATATGTGTCTACGTGTGTCTATGTGCGTTTATGTGTGTCTAAGTGAGTCTATGTGAGTCTATGTGAATCTATGCGAGTCAATGTGTGTCTATATGAGTCTATGTGAGTCTATATGTGTCTATGTGAGTCTATGTGTGACTATGTGAGTCTATGTGTGTGTATGTGAGTCTATGTGATTCCATGTGTGTCTACGTGAGTCTATGTGTGTTTATGTGATCCTATGTGAGTCTATAAGTGTCTATGTGAGTCCGTGTGTGTCTATGTGAGTCTATGTGAGTCTATATGAGTCTATGTGTGTCTACGTGTGTCTGTGTGTCTATGTGAGTCTACGTGAGTCTATGTGTGTCCATGTATGTCTATGTGTGTCTATGTGTGTCTATGTGCGGCTATGTAAGTCTATGTGAGTCTATGTGAGTCTATGTGTGTCTATGTGAGTCTATGTAAGTCTATGTAAGTCTATGTGTGTTTATGTGTGTCTATGTGAGGCTATGTAAGTCTATGTGAGTCTATGTAAGTCTATGTGTGTCTATGTGTGTCCATGTGTGTCTATGTGTGTCTACGAGAGTCTATATCTGTCTATATCTGTCTATGTATGTCTATGTGAGTCTATATGTGTCTATGTGTATCTATGTGAGCCTATGTGTTTCTATGTGAGTCTATGTGTGTATGTGTGTCTATGTGAGTTCATGCAAGTCTATGTGAGCCTATGTGGGTCTATGTGTGTCTATGTGTGTCTATATGATTATGTCTGCGTCTATGCGTCTATGTGTGTCTATGTGTGTCTAGGTCTGACTATGTGTGTCTATGTGTGTCTATATTTGTCTAAGTGAGTCTATGTGAGTCTATGTGAGTCTATGTGAGTCTGTATGTTTCTATGTGTGTCTATGGGTGTCTACGTGAGTCTATGTGAGTCTATGTGAGTCTATGTGAGTCTATGTGAGTCTATGTAAGTCTATGTGTGTGTATATGAGTCTATGTGTGTCTAGGTCTGACTATGTAAGTCTATGAGTGTCTACGTGGGTCTATGTGAGTCTGTATGAGTCTATGTGAGTCTATGTGTGTCTATGTGTGTCTTTGTGTGTCTATGTGTGTCTATGTAATTCTATATGAGTCTATGTCTGTATGCGAGTCTATGTGTGTCTATGTGAGTCTATGTAGGTCTATGTGTGTCTATATGAGTCTATGTGAGTCTATGTGTGTCTATGTGTGTCTATGTGAGTCTATGTTTGTCTATGTGCGTCTATGTAAGTATATGTGTGTCTATGTGTGTCTAAGTGTGTCTATGTGTGTCTATGTGTGTCAATGTGTGTCTATGAGAGTCTATGACCGTCTATGTATGTCTATATGTGTATAGGTGAGTCTATGTTTGTCTATGTGAGTCTATGTGTGTATGTGTTTCTATGTGATACCAGTCTATTGGAGTCTACGTGAATCTATATGAGCTCATGTGTGTATATGAGTATACGTGTGTCTATGCGAGTCTATGTGAGTCTATATGAGTCTATGTGTGTCTAAGTGTGTCTATGTGTGTCTATGTGTGTATGTGAGTATATGTGTGTCTATGTGAGTCTATGTGTGTCTATGTCTGTCTATGTGTGTCTATGTGAGTCTATGTGTGTCTATGTGCGTCTATGTTTGCATGTGTGTCTATGTGAGTCCATGTGAGTCTATTGGAGTCTATGTGAGTCTATATGAGCCTATGTGTGTATATGAGTCTATGTGTGTCTATTTGAGTCTATGTGAGTCTATGTCAGTCTATGTGAGTCTATATGAGTCTATGTGAGTCTATATGAGTCTATGTCAGCCTATGTGTGTCTATATGTCTCTATGTGTGTGTCTATGTGAGTCTATGTGTGTCTACGTGTGTCTATGTGTGTCTATCTCAGTCTATGTCTCTCTATGTGAGTCTATGTGGGTCTATGTGTGTCTATCTGTGTCTATTTGTGTCTATGTGAGTCTATGTGAGTCTAAGTGAGTCTATTTGTGTATATGTGTCTATGTAAGTCTATGTGAGTCTATGTGAGTGTATGTGAATTTATTTGAGTCTATGTGAGTCTATCTGTGTATTTATGTGTCTATGTGAGTCTATGTGAGTCTATGTGAGCCTATGTGAGTCTATGTGTGTCTATATGAGTCTATGTGTGTCTATGTGTGTCTATGTGAGACTATGTGTGTCTATGTGTGTCTATGTGCGTTTATCTGTGTCTATGTATGTCTATATGACTCTATGCGTGTCTATGTGTGTCTATGTGTGTCTATGTGTATCTATGTGTGTATGTGAGTCTATGTCACTCTATGTGAGTCTATGTGAGTCTATGCGAGTCTATGTGTGTCTATGTGTGTCTATGTGAGTCTATGTGTGTCTATGAGAGTCTATGTGCGTCTATATGAGCCTATGTGTGTTTATGTGTGTCTATCTGTGTATGTGAGTCTGTCACTCTATGTCATTCTATGTGAGTCTATGTGTGTCTATGTGTGTCTATGTGAGGCTATGTTAGTATATGTGAGTCTATGTCAGTCTATGACTATCTATATGAGTCTATGTGAATCTATGTGAGTCTATGTATGTCTAAGTGTGTCTATGTGTGTCTATTTGTGTCTATGTTTGTATATTTGTGTCTATGTGAGTCTATGTGAGTCTATGTAAATCTATATGTGTCTACGTGAGTCTATGTGTGTCTATGTAACTCTATGTGAGTCTATGTAATTCTGTGTGAGTCTGTGTGTCTCTGTAAGTCTGTGTGCCTATGTGTTTCTATGTGAGTCTATATGAGTGTATGTGAGTCTATGTAAGTCTATGTGTGTCTATGTGTGTCTATGTGAGGCTATGTAAGTTTATGTGAGGCTATGTAAGTTTATGTGAGTCTAGGTGACTCTATGTACGTTTATGTGTGTCTATGTGTGTCTATGTGAGGCTGTGTAAGGCTATGTTAGTCTATCTGAATCTATGTGAGTCAATCTTTGTCTATGTGAGTCTCTGTGAGTCTAGTGGAGTCTATGTGTGTCTTTGTGTGTCTATATCAGTCTATCTGAGTCTATATAAGACTATGCTTGTCTATGTGTGACTATGTGAATCTATGTGTGTCTATATGAGTCTATGCGTGTCTATGTGTGTTTATATGGTCTATGTGAGTCCATGTGTGTCTATGTGAGTCTATGTGAGTCGATGTGAGTCTATGTAAATCTATGTTTGTCTATGTCTCTATATGAAGCTATTTACGTCTATGTGTTTCTATGTGTGTCTATGTGAGGCTATGTAAGTCTATGTGAGTATATGTAAGTCTATGTTAGTCTATGTGTGTCTACTTGAGTCTATGTGAGTTCATGTGTATCTAATGGAGTCTATATGAGTCTGTTTGTGTCTATGTGTGTCTATGTGTGTCTATGTGTATCTATGTTAGTCAATGAGTGTCTATGTGTTTCTATGTGAGTCTATGTGTGTCTATGTGAGTCTATGTGTGTATGTGTATCAATGTGAGTCCATGTGAGTCTATGATACTCTATGTGAGTCTTTGTGTGTCTATGTGCGTCAATATGAGTCTGTATATGTATATGCGTCTATGTGAGTCTATGTGTGTCTATGTGTGTCTTTTGAGTCGATGTGTGTCTATGTGTGTCTATGTGTGTCTATGTGAGTCTATGTGTGTCTATGTGTGTCTATGTGAGTCGATGTGTGTCTATGTGTCTCTATGTGAGTCCATGTGTGTCTACGTGAGTCTAAGGGTGTCTATGTGAGTCTATGTGTGTCTATGTCAGTGTATGTGAGTCTATGTGTGTCTATGTGAGTCTATGTAAGTCTATGTGTGTCTATGTGTGTCTATCTGATTCTATGTCAGTCTATGCCTGTCTATGTGAGTCCATGTCAGTCTATGTGTGTCTATGTAAGCCTAGGTGAGTCTATGTGTGTCTATGTGTGTCTATATGTGTCTATATGTTTCTATGTGTGTCTATGTATGTCTATATGAGTCTATCTTTGTCTATGTAAGTCTATGTGTGTCTACGTGAGTCTGTTTGTATCTATATAACTCTATGTGAGTGTATGTAAATCTATGTGAGTCTGTGTGCCTATGTAAGTTTATGTGTCTCTATGTGAGTCTATGTGAGTGTATGTGAGTCTATGTAAGTCTTTGTGTGTCTATGTGTATCTATGTGAGGCTATGTAAGTCTATGTATGTTTATATGTGTCTATGAGAGGCTATGTAAGTCTATGTGAGTCTATGTCGGTCTATATGAGTCTTGGTGAGACTTCGTGAGTCTCTGTGAGTCTATGCAAGTCTATGTGTCTCTATGTGTGTCTATGTGAGGCTATGTATGTCTATGTTAGTCTATGTGAGTGTATGTGAGTCTATCTGTGTCTTTGTGAGTCTATGTGAATCTATGTGTGTCTATGTGTGTCTATATGAGCCTATGTGAGTCTACATGAGTCTATGTGAGTCTATGTGTGAATATGTGAATCTATGTGTGTATATATGTGTCTATGTGTGTCTATATGTGAATATGTGAGTCTATGTGTGTTTATGTGGTCTATGTGAGTCTATAAGTGTCTATGTGAGTCCAGGTGTGTCTATGTGAGTCTATGTGAGTCTATATGTGTCTATGTGTGTCTATGTGTGTCTATGTGTGTCTATGTGTGTCTATGTGTGTCTATATTAGTCTATGTGAGTCTATGTGTTTCTATGTATCTCTATGTATGTTTATGTGAGTCTATGTGTGTCTAGGTATATCTATGTGTGTCTATGTGAGTCTATGTGAGTCTACGTGTGTCCTTGTGAGTCTATGTGAGTCTATGTGTGTATATGAGTCTATGTCACTCTATGCCTGTCTATGTCAGTCTATGTGTGTCTATGTGAGTCTATGTGAGTCTATGCGTGTCTATGTGTGTCTACGTGAGTGTATGTGTGACTATGTATGTCTATGTGCGTCTATGTATGTCTAAGTGCAGCTATGTATGTCTATGTGCGTCTATATGTGTCTATGTGAGTCTATTTGAGTCTATGTAAGCCTATGTGCGTCTAGGTGAGTCTACATGTGTCTATGAGAGTCTATGTAAGTCGATATGTGTCTATGTGTGTCTATGTGAGGCTATGTATGTCTATGTTCGTCTATGTGAGTCTATCTGAGTCTATCTGTGTCTATGTTAGTCTATGTGAGTATATGTGTGACTATGTGAGTCTATAACTGTCTATGTGTCTCTAAGTCTGTCTATGTGTGTCTATGTGAGTGTATGTGAGTCTATGTGTGTATGTGAGTCTATGTGAGTCTATATGAGTCTATGTCAGTCTATGTGTGTCTATGTGTGTCTATGTGTGTCTATGTGAGTCTATGTGTATCTATGTGAGTCTATGTGAGTCTATGTGTGTCTACGTGAGTCTATGTGTGTCTATGTAACTCTATGTGAGTCTATGTATGTCTGTGTGAGTCTGTGTGTCTATGTAAGTCTGTGTGTCTATGTGTGTCTATGTGAGTCTATGTGAGTGTATGTGTGTCAATGTAATCTATGTGTGTCTATGTGAGGTTATGTAAATCTATGTGAGTCTATGTAAGTCTATGTGAGTCTAGGTGAGTCTATGTGAGTCTATGTGACTCTGTGTACGTCTATGTGTGTCTATGTGCGTCTATGTGAGACTGTGTAAGGCTATGTTAGTCTATCTGAATCTCTGTGAGTCTACCTTTATCTATGTGAGTCTATGTGAGTCTAGTGGTGTATATGTGTGTCTATGTGTGTCTATATGAGTCTATCTGAGTCTATCTGAGTCTATGTGAGTCTATGTGTGTCTATGTGCGTATATGTGTGTTTATGTGGTCTATGTGAGTCTATATGTGTCTATGTGTGTCTATGTGCGTCTATGTGTGTCTAAGTGAGTCTATGTGAGTCTATGTGAATCTATGTGAGTCTTTGTGTGTCTATATGAGTCTATGTGTGACTATGTGAGTCTATGTGTGTGTATGTGAGTCTATGTGATTCTATGTGTGTCTAGGTGAGTCTATGTTAGTCTATGTGAGTCTATGTAAGTCTATGTGTGTCTACGTTTGTCTATGTGAGGCTATGTAAGTCTATGTGAGTCTATGTAAATCTATGTGAGTCTATGTGAGTCTATGTGAGTCTCTGAGTCTATGTGAGTCTATGTAAGTCTATGTGTGTCTATGTGTGTCTATGTGAGTCTATGTGTGTCTATATAAGTCTATGATAGTCTATGTGAGTCTATGTGAATCTATGTGTGTCTACTTGAGTCTATGTGAGTCTATGTGTATCTAATGGTGTCTATATGAGTCTATGTCTGTCTATGTGTGTCTATGTGTGTCTATGTGTGTCTATGTGTGTCTATGTGAGTCAATGTGTGTCTATCTGTGTCTATGCGAGTCTATGTGTGTCTATGTGAGTCTATGTGTGTATGTGTGTCTATGTAAGTCCATTTGAGTCTATGTGAGTCTATGTGACTCTATGTGTGTCTATGTGAGTGTATATGTGTCTGTCTGTGTATATGCGTCTATGTATGTCTATGTGTGTCTATGTGTGTCTAAGTGAGTCTATGTGCGTCTATGTGAGTCTATGTGAGTATATGTGTACCTATGTGAGTGTAGGTGAGTCTATGTGTGTCTATGGGAGTCTATGTGTGTTTACGTGTGACTATGTGAGTCTATATATGTCTATGTGAGTCCATGTGTGTCTATGTGAGTCTATGTGAGTCTATATGAGTCTTGTGCGTCTATGTGTGTCTATGTAAATCTATGTGCGTCTATGTCTGTATGCGAGTCTATGTGTGTCTATGTGAGTCTATGTGTGTCTATGTAGGTCTATGTGTGTGTATGTGAGTCTCTGTGCGTCTATGTGTGTCTATGTGTGTCTATGAGAGTCTATGTCTGTCTATGTCTGTCTATATCTGTCTATGTGTGTCTATATATGTCTGTATGCGAGTCTATATGTGTCTATGTGTGTCCATGTGTGTCAATGTGTCTATGAGCGTCTATGTCTGTCTATATCTGTCTATGTGTGTCTATATATGTCTGTATGCGAGTCTATATGTGTCTATGTGTGTCTATGTGTGTCTATGTGAGTCTATGTGTGTCTATGTGTGTATGTGAGTATATGTGTGTCTATGTGAGTCTATGTGTGTCTATGTATGTCTATGTGTGTCTATATGAGTCTATGTGTGTCTACGTGTGTCTATGTGAAGGTATATAAGTCTATGTGAATCTATATTAGTATATGTGTGTCTATGTGTGTCTATATGAGTATATGTGTGTCTATGTGTGTATATGAGTCTATGTGTGTCTATGTGAGACTATGTGAGTCTATATGCGTCTATGTGAGTCTATATGAGTCTATGTCAGTCTATGTGTGTCTATGTGTATCTAAGTGTCTCTATGTGAGTCTATGTGTGTCTACGTGAGTCTATGTGTGTCTATGTGTGTCTATGTGAGTCTATGTAAGTCAGTGTGAGTTTGTGTGTCTATGTAAGTCTGTGTGTCTATGTGTGTCTATGTGAGTCTATGTGAGTGTATGTGAGTCTATGTAAGTCTATGTGTGTCTATGTGTGCCTATGTGAGGCAATGTAAGTCTATGTGAGTCTATGTAAGTCTGTGTGGGTCTAGGTGTGTCTACGTGAATCTATGTGACTCTATGTACGTCTATGTGTGTCTATGTGTGTCTATGTGAGGCTGTGTATGGCTATGTTAGTCTATCTGAGTCTATGTGAGTCTATCTGTGTCTATGTAAGTCTATGTGAGTCTAGTGTAGTCTATGTGTGTCTATGTGTGTCTATATGTGTCTATGTAAGTCTATGTGAGTCTATGTGTGTTTATGTGGTCTATGTGAGTCTATAAGAGTCTATGTGGGTCCATGTGTGTCTATGTGAGTCTATGTGAGTCTATATGTCTCTATGTGTGTCTATGTGCGTCTATGTGTGTCTAAGTTAGTCTATATGAGTCTATGTGTGTATGTCTGTCTATATGTGTCCATGTGAGTCTATTGGAGTCTATGTGAGTCTATATGAGCCTATGTGTGTATATGAGTCTATGTGTGTCTATGTGAGTCTATGTGAGTCTATGTGAGTCTATGTGTGTCTACGTGAGTCTATGTGTGTCTATGTAACTCTATGTGAGTCTATGTAAGTCTGTGTGAGTCTGTGTGTCTATGTTAGTCTGTGTGTCTATGTGTGTCTATGTGAGTCTATGTGTGTGTATGTGAGTCTATGTAAGTCTATGTGAGTCTAGGTGAGTCTACGTGTGCCTTTTGACTCTATGTACGATTATGTGTGTCTATGTGTGTCTATGTCAGGCTCTGTATGGCTATGTTAGTCTATCTGAGTCTATGTGAGTCTATCTGTGTCTATGTGAGTCTATGCGAGTCTATGCGAGTCTATGAGTGTATATGTGTGTCTATATGTGTCTATGTGTGTCTATATGTGTCTATGTGTATCTATGTGTCTATGTGTGTCTATGTGGGTCTATCTGAGTCTAAGTGAGTCTATGTGTGTCTATGTGTGTCTATTTGAGTATATTGGAATCTATCGGTGTCTATGTGTGTCTGTGTGAGTCTATGTGAGTCTAAGTGAGTCTACGTGTGTCCATGTGTGTCTATGTGAGTCTATGTGAATCTGAGTCTATGTGTGTCTATGTGAGTCTATGTGTGTCTATGTGTGTCTTTTTGAGTCGATGTGTGTCTATGTGTGTCTGTGTGAGTCTATGTGTGTCTATGTGTGTCTATGTGAGTCGATGTGTGTCTATGTGGCTCTATGTGAGTCCATGTGTGTCTACGTGAGTCTATGGGTGTCTATGTGAGTCTATGTGTGTCTATGTCAGTGTATGTGAGTCTATGTGTGTCTATGTGAGTCTATGTAAGTCTATGTGTGTCTATGTGTGTCTATGTGATTCTATGTGTATCTATGTGAGTCTATGTGAGTCTATGTGTGTCTATGTAAGCCTAGGTGAGTCTATGTGTGTCTATGTGTGTCTATATGAGTCTATATGTTTCTATGTGTGTCTATGTATGTCTATATGAGTCTATCTTTATCTATGTAAGTCTATGTGTGTCTACGTGAGTCTGTTTGTATCTATATAACTCTATGTGAGTGTATGTAAATCTATGTGAGTCTGTGTGCCTATGTAAGTTTATGTGTCTCTATGTGAGTCTATGTGAGTGTATGTGAGTCTATGTAAGTCTTTGTGTGTCTATGTGTATCTATGTGAGGCTATGTAAGTCTATGTATGTTTATATGTGTCTATGAGAGGCTATGTAAGTCTATGTGAGTCTATGTCGGTCTATATGAGTCTTGGTGAGACTTCGTGAGTCTCTGTGAGTCTATGCAAGTCTATGTGTCTCTATGTGTGTCTATGTGAGGCTATGTATGTCTATGTTAGTCTATGTGAGTGTATGTGAGTCTATCTGTGTCTTTGTGAGTCTATGTGAATCTATGTGTGTCTATGTGTGTCTATATGAGCCTATGTGAGTCTATATGAGTCTATGTGAGTCTATGTGTGAATATGTGAATCTATGTGTGTATATATGTGTCTATGTGTGTCTATATGTGACTATGTGAGTCTATGTGTGTTTATGTGGTCTATGTGAGTCTATAAGTGTCTATGTGAGTCCAGGTGTGTCTATGTGAGTCTATGTGAGTCTATATGTGTCTATGTGTGTCTATGTGTGTCTATGTGTGTCTATGTGTGTCTATGTGTGTCTATATTAGTCTATGTGAGTCTATGTGTTTCTATGTATCTCTATGTATGTTTATGTGAGTCTATGTGTGTCTAGGTATATCTATGTGTGTCTATGTGAGTCTATGTGAGTCTACGTGTGTCCTTGTGAGTCTATGTGAGTCTATGTGTGTATATGAGTCTATGTCACTCTATGCCTGTCTATGTCAGTCTATGTGTGTCTATGTGAGTCTATGTGAGTCTATGCGTGTCTATGTGTGTCTACGTGAGTGTATGTGTGACTATGTATGTCTATGTGCGTCTATGTATGTCTAAGTGCAGCTGTGTATGTCTATGTGCGTCTATATGTGTCTATGTGAGTCTATTTGAGTCTATGTAAGCCTATGTGCGTCTAGGTGAGTCTACATGTGTCTATGAGAGTCTATGTAAGTCGATATGTGTCTATGTGTGTCTATGTGAGGCTATGTATGTCTATGTTCGTCTATGTGAGTCTATCTGAGTCTATCTGTGTCTATGTTAGTCTATGTGAGTATATGTGTGACTATGTGAGTCTATAACTGTCTATGTGTCTCTAAGTCTGTCTATGTGTGTCTATGTGAGTGTATGTGAGTCTATGTGTGTATGTGAGTCTATGTGAGTCTATATGAGACTATGTCAGTCTATGTGTGTCTATGTGTGTCTATGTGTGACTATGTGAGTCTATGTGTATCTATGTGAGTCTATGTGTGTCTATGTGTGTCAATATAAGTCTATGTGTTTCTATGTGTGTCTATGCATGTCTGCGTGTGTCTTTTTGAGTCTAAGTGTGTCTATGTGTGTCTATGTGAGTCTATGTGAGTCTATGTGTGTATGTTAGTCTATGTGAGTCTATGTGAGTCCATGTGTGTCTATGTGAGTCTATATGAGTCTATGTGTGTCTATGTGAGTCTATGTGAGTCTCTGTGTGTTTATGTGTGTCTATATGAGTCTATGTGAGTCTATGTGAATCTATGTGAGTTTATGTGTGTCTATATGTGTCTAGATGAGTCTATGTGTGTATATGTGTGTATGTGTGTCTATGTGTGTCTATGTGTGTCTATGTGAGTCTATGTGAGTCTGAGTCTATGTGTGTCTATGTGAGTCTATGTGTGTCTATGTGTGTCTATGTGATCTATATGTGTCTATGTGTGTCTATGTGAGTCTCTGGGTCTATGTGTGTCTATGTGAGTCTATATGTGTCTATATGTGTCTATGTGTGTATATGTGTGTCTATGTGTGTCTATGTGTGTATGTGAGTCTATGTCACTCTAGATCAGTCTATGTGAGTCTATGTGAGTTATGTGTGTCTATGTGTGTCTATGTGCGTCTATGTGTATCTATGTGCGTCTATGTGAGTCTATTTGAATCTATGTGACTCTATGTGAATCTAAGTGAATCAATGAGTTTCTATGTGAGTCTATGTAAGTCTTTGTGCGTCTAAGTGTGTCTATGTGTGGCTATGTGAGTCTATGTAAGTCTATATAAGTCTATGTAAGTGTATGTGTGTCTATGTGAGTCTATGTGAGTCTATTTCACTCTACTTGAGTCTATATATGTCTATGTGTGTCTATGTGTGTCTATGTGAGTCTATGTGAGTCTAAATGAGTATATGTGTTTCTATGTGTGTCTATGTAAGTCTATGTGTGTCTACGTGAGTCTATGTGTGTTTATGTAACTCTATGTGAGTCTACGTAGGTCTATGTGCGTCTGTGTCTCTATGTAACTCTATGTGTGTCTATGTGTGTCTATGTGAGTCTATGTAAGTCTATGTGTGTCTATGTGAGTCTATGTGAGGCTATGTAAGTCTATGTCAGTCTATGTAAGTCTAATTGTGTATATGTGAGTCTATGTGTGTCTATGTGAGTCTATGTGTGTCTATGTGTATCTATGTGTGTCTATATGTGTCTATGTGTGTCTATGTGAGTCTCTGTGTGTCTATGAGTGTCTATGTGAGTCTATGTGTGTCTATATGTGTCTATGTGTGTCTATGTGTGTCTATGTGTGTCTATGTCAGTCTATGTGAGTCTAAGTAAGTCCATGTGTGTCTATGTGAGTCTATGTAATTCTATGTGAGTCTATGTGAGTCTATTTGTGTCTGTGTGAGTCTATCTGTGTCTATGTATGTCTATGTTAGTCTATATGAGTCTATGTGAGTCTATATGAGTCTACGTGTGTCTATGTGTGTCTATGTGACTCTATGTAAGTCTATATGGGAATCTATGTGTGTTTATGTGTGTCTATGTGTGTCTAAGTGAATCTATGTGAGTCTATATGAGTCTATGTCAGTCTGTGTGTGTCTATGTGAGTCTATGTGTGTCTATGTGTAACTATGTAAGTCTATGTGTGTCTATGTGAGTCTATGTGAGTCTATGTGAGTCTATGTGAGTCTATGTGTCTTTATGTGTATCTATGTGTGTCTAAGTGAGTCTATGGGAGTCTATGTGAGTCTATGTGAGTCTATGTGTTTCTATGTGCCTCTATGTGTGTCAATGTATGCCTATGTGTGTCTATGTAAATCTATGTGTGTCTATGTGTGTCTATGTGACTCTATGTCTGTCTATGTGAGTCTATGTGAGTCTATGTGTGTCTAATTGAGAATATGTGAGTCTATTTCACTCTATGTGAGTCTATATATGTCTATGTGTGTCTATGTGAGTCTATGTGAGTCTGGGTGAGTCTATGTGTGTCTATGTGTGCCTATGTGGATCTATGTGTTTCTATGTGTGTCTATGTGAGTCTATGTGAGTCTAATTGAGTATATGTGTTTCTATGTGTGTCTATGTAAATCTATGTGTGTCTACGTGAGTCTATGTGTGTCTATGTAACTATATGTGAGTCTACGTAAGTCTATGTACATCTGTGAGTCTATGTAAGTCTATGTGTGTATATGTGTGACTATGTGAGTCTATGTGAGTCTATGTAAGTCTATGTGTGTCTATGTGTGTCTATGTGAGTCTATGTAAGTCTATGTGTGTCTATCTGTGTCTATGTGTGACTATGTGAGGCTATGTATGTCTATGTGTGTCTATGTGTGTCTATGTGTGTCTATGTGAGGCTATGCATGTCTATGTGAGTCTATGTAAGTCTATGTGAGTCTATGTGTGTCTATGTGTGTTTATCTGAGTCTATGTGACTCTCTTTGAGTTTATGTGAGTCTATGTGTGTCTATATGTGTCTATGTGTGTCTATATATGTCTATGTGTGTCTATCTGAGTCTATGTGTGTCGATGTAAGCCTATGTGTGTCTACGTGAGTCTATGTGTGTCTATGTAACTCTATGTGAGTCTATGTAAGTCTATGTGTGTCTATGTGAGTCTATGTGAGGCTATGTAAGTCTATGTGAGTCTATGTAAGTCTAATTGTGTATATGTGAGTCTATGTGTGTCTATGTGAGTCTATGTGTGTCTATGTGTATCTATGTGAGTCTATGTGAGTCTGAGTCTATGTGTGTCTATGTGAGTCTATGTGTGTCTATGTGTGTCTATGTGAGTCTATATGTGTCTATGTGTGTCTTTGTGAGTCTCTGTGTGTCTATGAGTGTCTATGTGAGTCTATGTGTGTCTATATGTGTCTATGTGTGTCTATGTGTGTCTATGTGTGTCTATGTGCGTCTATGTTAGTCTATGTGAATCTAAGTGAATCAATGTGTGTCTATGTGAGTCTATGTAAGTCTTTGTGCGTCTAAGTGTGTCTATGTGTGGCTATGTGAGTCTATGTAAGTCTATATAAGTCTATGTAAGTGTATGTGTGTCTATGTGAGTCTATGTGACTCTATGTAAGTCTATCTGCGTCTATGTGAGTCTATGTGAGTCTATTTGACTCTATTTGAGTCTATATATGTCTATGTGTGTCTATGTGAGTCTATGTGAGTCTAGGTGAGTCTAATTGAGTATATGTGTTTCTATGTGTCTCTATGTAAGTCTATGTGTGTCTACGTGAGTCTATGTGTGTTTATGTAACTCTATGTGAGTCTACGTAAGTCTATGTGCGTCTGTGAGTCTATGTGAGGCTATGTAAGTCTATGTGAGTCTATGTGTGTCTATGTGCGTCTATGTGTGTCTATGGTAGTCTATGTAAGTCTACGTCAGTCTATGTAAGTCTATGTTAGTCTGTGTGAGTCTATGTGTGTATGTTAGTCTATGTGAGTCTATGTGAGTCTATGTGTGTCTATGTGAGTCTATGTGAGTCTATGTGTGTCTATGTGTGTCTATATGAGTCTATGTGTGTCTATGTGTGTCTATGTGTCTATGTGTGTCTGTGTGAGTCTATGTGAGTCTAATTGTGTATATGTGTGTATATGTGTGTCTATGTGAGTATATGTATGTCTATGTGTGTCTATGTGAGTCTATGTGAGTCTATTTGAGTCTATGTGAGTCTATGTGTGTCTATGTGTGGCTATGTGAGTCTATGTGAGTCTAGGTGAGTCTATGTGTGCCTATGTGTGTCTATGTAAGTCTACGTGTGTCTACGTGAGTCTATGTGTGTCTATGTAACTCTTTGTGAGTCTATGTAAGTCTATCTGAGTCTGTGAGTCTATGTAAGTCTATGTGTGTCTGTGTGTGTCTATGTGTGTCTATGTGAGTCTATGTGAGTCTATGTCTGTCTATGTGTGTCTATGTGAGTCAATGTGTGTCGATGTAATCTATGTGTCTCTACGCGAGTCTATGTGTGTCTATGCAAGTCTATGTGAGTCTGTGAGTCTATGTAAGTGTATGTGTGTCTATGTGTGTCTATGTGAGTCTATGTGAGTCTATGTGAATCTATGTGAGTCTTTGTGAGTCTATGTAAGTCATAGAGCACAGTCATGGAGCCCTGTTATAGAGCTCAGTCATGGATCCCAATCATGGAGCCCTGTTATTGAGCCCAGTCATGGAGCCCAGTCATGGAACCCAGTCATGGATCCCAGTTATGGAGTCCAGTCATGGAGGCCAGCCATGGCGCCCAGTTATGAAGCCCAGCCATGGAACCCAGTCATGGAGCTCTGTTATAGAGCCTAGCCATGGAGCCCAACCATGGAGCCCAGTTATGGAGCCCAGTAATGGAGCCCAGTTATAGAGCCCAGTCATGGAGCCCAGTTATAGAGCCCAACCATGGAACCCAACCATGGAGCCCAACCATGGAGCCCGGCCATTGAGCCCAGTCATGGAGCCCAGTTATGGAGCCCAGTTTTTATTATCGAACCATGTATATTATAAAAATAGAACCATACAAATAACTTTATTAATATTTGAAAACGGAAAAAAAAGGGAAAGGCAAGGGTTCTAGGGTCATAGAAGATTGGGAGGGGAAGGGAGTGATGGGCTCTGGGCCTAGGGCGAGGCTGTGTTGGGGCTGTGCCCTGCGGAGAAGACCGCAAAAGCGTTTATTTCTTTTCATGTTTGTAACTTATTTTAGCGATCTGCTTCAGTCAAACTGTTAAGTCTTGTAGTATAGTAGAGAGATCTGGACAATAGAGACACTGGGAGGTCACATTTTTATTCTTCTGGCGTTCTTGTCCCTAGGACCACCTCTCTACTCACCACTATCGACTTGGAGTTGGATACCCGCAGGTGTGAGCCTTGCCAGCTGGAATGGCTCCTCCAACGTGTCTCCCTCACCATCCTCCAGGAATACGCCTTCTCTATTCTGTCCGCCGGGGCCACGGGGTGACCAGCGCGTGGTCCCCCATTTAAGCGTGGGCTTATAATAGTGTGAGATGGGGAGAGCG
>OZ024741.1:218246025-218251025 GCA_964016885.1 Eledone cirrhosa | reverse complement strand
CCTCTATCGGTTGCCTCTATCGTTTCACTCTATCGGTTGTCTCTAGTATTTCCCTTTATCGACTGCCTCTAGTATTTCCCTCTATCGGTTGCCTCTATCGCTTCCCTCTATTGACTGCCTCTAGTATTTCCCTCTATCGGTTGCCTCTAGTATTTCCCTCTATCGACTGCCTCTAGTATTTCCCTCTATCGGTTGCCTCTAGTATTTCCCTCTATCGACTGCCTCTAGTATTTCCCTCTATCGGTTGCCTCTATCGCTTCCCTCTATTGACTGCCTCTAGTATTTCCCTCTATCGGTTGCCTCTAGTATTTCCCTCTATCGACTGCCTCTAGTATTTCCCTCTATCGGTTGCCTCTAGTATTTCCCTCTATCGACTGCCTCTAGTATTTCCCTCTATCTGTTGCCTCTATCGCTTCCCTCTATCGACTGCCTCTAGTATTTCCCTCTATCGGTTGCCTCTATCGTTTCCCTCTATTGACTGCCTCTAGTATTTCCCTCTATCGGTTGCCTCTATCGTTTCCCTCTATCGGTTGTCTCTAGTATTTCCCTCTATCGGCTGCCTCTAGTATTTCCCTCTATCGGTTGCCTCTATCGTTTCCCTCTATCGGTTGTCTCTAGTATTTCCCTCTATCGGCTGCCTCTAGTATTTCACTCTCTCGCTTGCCTCTAGTGTTTAATTCTATCGGCTTGCATCTCTCGTTTCACTATATCGTTTTACTCTGTCATTTCACTTTATCGCTTTCTTCTATTGTTTCACTCCATCGCTTGCATCTATCGTTTCACTCTATCTCTTGTCTCTGCCGTTTTATTCTATCGCCTGCCTTTATCGCTTCACTCTATCATTTCATGTAAAAAAAACACTGCCATTTATAATTTCCAGAAGTTGCTATGGTCCGTTGCTATTTCTCTCTGTCGGAGTTGTTTTTCTCACATTAAAGCCATGTAATGAGAAATTTGCATTCCTTCCCTACTCAATATGCAATGTATGCAGTCAGCTTCGATTTTATTTCTTTTGCTTCTTTTTCTTTTGATTTTTGTTATTATTTTCTTTATTTTTACAAATAATTAACGTTGCAAATATGTCAATCCCAAGGTTAATATGTATATTTGCATTAATATATATATATTAATATATATATATGCATTAATTTTTATGTATGTATATGTATATATACATTTTTATGTATGTATATGTATATGTATATTAATATATATATATTAATATATATATATATATGCATTAATTTTTATATATGTATATGTATATATATTTGCATTAATATGTATATATACATATATGCATTAATATTTATGTATATATATATATGAGAGAGAGAGAGAGAGTGTGTGTGTGTGTGTGTGTGTGTGTGTGTGTGTGTGTGTGTGTGTGTGTGTGTGTGTGTGTGTGTGTGTGTGTGTGTGTGTGTGTGTGTGTGTGTGTGTGTGAAAATGTAAAAATCGGCCGAGTAAAGTGATTTATAAAAGCTGTTCATGGAAGATGAATTTAAAATTTGCTGTTGGCGTTTTGCTGCGTTTCTCAACAGGGAACTTCTGTTCTTCGTCGTCATCATCATATTCTTCTTCTTCTTCTTCTTTTTCTTCTTTTTCTTTTCTCCCCTCCTCTTCCTTTTCTTCTCCTTTTTCTTCATCTTCTCCTCCTTCTTCTTCTTATTCCTTTCCTCCTCCTCCTCCCCCTTCTTCTTCTTCTTCTTCAGTTCCTCCAGCTTCCTATAAATCATTAGCTGACGAGAGTTCTCACCCCCACCCTCAACAGCCCGTCTCGGGACGGGAACACTTCATAAATTGACCCGCCCCCCTCTCTTCGCTCTTAATCTGAACGTTTATTTCATGTGTTAATCTAATTTTTCTCCCACTCCACCCTCATTATTACAGTGGGGTGTGTTAACTTTGCCTTTCATCCTTATGGGGTCGATAAAATAAAGTACCGGTGATGCACTGGGGTAATTGCTGGCCTTGTGCCAAAAGTAGAGACAATTATTAATGGGGTGTGAAGGGTGTACTACAATATGTTATATAATTGTTTCTACTTTAGGCACAAGGCCAGCAATTACCCAGTGCATTACTCGTACTTTATTTTATCGACCCCGTAAGGATGAAAGGCAAAGTCAACCTCGGCGGGATTTGAACTCATATATATGTTATATAATATGTTGTTATATAATATGTTGTTATATAATATGTTGTTATATAATATGTTGTTATATAATATGTTGTTATATAATATGTTGTTATATAATATGTTGTTATATAATATGTTGTTATATAATATGTTGTTATATAATATGTTGTTATATAATATGTTGTTATATAATATGTTGTTATATAATATGCTGTTATATAATATGTTGTTATATAATATGTTGTATTAGGATTTTGAAAAACAGAAAACGAGCCTCTTGACATAGTCTGTCTTCTTGTCAGATCCCTAACAGGAGAAAAGCCTTGACTCTCTCGGTCACCGGACTACTCGTTAGTTTGTCTTGTCAGACCCATCTAGGGCGGGTAAAATTCCCGAGATCCATGGACGAGTTCTCTACAGCCGGTCTCTGTCCGTCATCATCGCTGCCATGTCCTGCGTCTCCAACAGACCAGTGTCTGTCCTTAGGGCGTCAACATACGCTAACTTCGGTCTTCCTCTTCCAGTGTGTCCATGCAAGGGCTCCCACAGGAGCACTGAGTGCTGTGTCTACTCTGGATGTCGGTGAGCATGTCCAGCTAACCTCAGTCTCCTCTGTGTCACTTTCGAGCTGACTTTTGGGAGGCTCCCGGATAGCTCAGAGTTCTTCATCCTCAGTGTATACTGATTAATGTTCAGAGCCATCCTCAGTATTCTCGTGTAGCACCCATCCACCATCTGAGTGAGTTTCTTGGTCAGTGTCCAAGTCTCAGATATGCACCTGTCAGACCCATAACAGGAGAAAACCCTTGGCATTCTGGATCCCCGGACTACCTTCTTCATTATTTACTGTTGTCATGATGGAGATGACCATCTGCAAGCTCCAAGAACGAACTCCGACAGTTAGACTGCTTCATGTAGTACATCTTCCTAGCTATCCACCCGGGTAGCACATTTTCAGTTATGTCAACCCTGAAACTGTGACACAACATCCATCAGATATTTCTCAAAGGTAATAAGACGCTAGCGCAGCATCTTCCTCGCTATTGTCCGGGGTAACACATTCTCTTTCTTCTATCGGCCCTGGGGTTATGGTGTAACATCTATCAGATGCTTAGCAAAATGCATAAGATAGTAGTGCAACCTCCTCACTATCATCTAGGGTAACACGTTCGCCATTCTATCGGCCCTGGGGCTATGGTGTGACATCCATCAGATGTTTGCCGAAGGACATGAGATGGTAATGTAACTTCCACGTTATTTTTTTTTTTTTTTTTGTTACAGCTCACACCTATGCAGGTTTAGCTGGTCTCCTCCAAGGTATATCTCGTTGGAGGTGCCTTGAGTGATTTAATGATAGGGATCCCAGTCCTATCAGCTCATTTCTACAGCTGAGTAAACTGGAGCAACGTGAAATAAAGTCTCTTGCTCAAGGAAACAACACATCACCCGGTCCGAGAATTGAACTCACAACCTTTCGATTGCAAGCCCAATGTTCTAACCACTAAGCCATGCGCCTTCACATCCCCCGGAGTAACACATTCTCAGTTCTGTTGGCCCTGGGGTTATGGTGTAACATCCATCAGATGTTTGACAAAGGTAAAAGATAGTAATGTAACTTTCTCGCTTTCCTCTAGGAGGGTAACACATTATCAGTTCTGTTGGCCCTGGGGCAATGGTGTGACATCCATCAGATGTTTGACAAAAGACATGAGACGGTTGTGTTATAAACTAGTGAAGTTTCCACAGTTTTATTTTAGGTATTGTGAAGGTGTGTGGTTTAATAGTTAGGATATTCGGCTGACGATATAAAGTCCTCAGTTCGATTCTCGACAGCGTGGTGTGTCCTTTAGCAAAACATTTTATTGCCCGTTGCTTCAGTCCACTCTGCTGAAAAAATAAAAATTCAAAATATCAGCTTCGTTGCCCCTTACATCACACTGAATCTTCCTGAGAACTATGTTAATGACTCCACGTGTCTGTGAAATGCTCAGTCACTTGCACTTTAATTTACCGAGCTGGCTGGTTCCGTTGACCAAACAACTGGAACACTCATCATCGTGAAAGACGGAGGCCCGAAACAACAACAACAACAACACGTTTTCGGTACTAATCAACTGTTCAACTAATTTGTTTCTAAAATTCACTTTATTTTAAATTAACATATTAAATTATTTTGTGTCCAGTTTTAATTGACTTCATGTTCTGGTTGACAATACACGTCCGTCGCCGATCAATCGATACAGTATTGTGATTAAATAGAAGGCAAACAATCATACACTGTGGCCTTGGAAACATAATATTCAATAGAGTCGTGGTGAGTCTGGGGCGAAATATTAGAAGGATGGATTAAATATTTCAGGACATTCACACTTGTTTTAATAATATATTTCATATAAACGTAAATCTGGAACAAACAGACGCCTTAATTACGTATTTAAAAGAGACGTAAGACTGGGGAGTACAGATGCCAAAGTTATATATTTGAGAGAGACGTAAGTCTGGGAGAACAGGGGTCTTAGTTACGTATTTGAGAGAGCTGTAAGTCTGGGGAAAACAGAGGTCTTAGTTACGTATTTGAGAGAGCCGTAAGTCTGGAGAGAACACAGTCCTTAGTTGTATATCTGAGAGAGCCGTAAGTATGGGGAGAAAACAGACCTTAGTTATATATTTAATAGATACGTAAGTCTGGGGAGAACACAGTCCTTAGTTGTATATTTGAGAGAGACGTAAGTCTGGGGAGAACACAGTTCTTAGTCGTATATTTGAGGGAGACGTAAGTATGGAGAGAACAAAGGTCTTGGAAAGATATTGTTAGAGCTGTAAGTCACAGAGTGGATATTGATTTCTAATTTAAAATCCG
>OZ024741.1:218231025-218241025 GCA_964016885.1 Eledone cirrhosa | reverse complement strand
CTCCTCCTAAACTGTACGTTCAAATTTCGCTAAAATTGCTACACTTATAGATGAAGGTCCGGCGGAGACATTGGTCAAAAACATTTTCAAATCGACCCACGCCAAGTGCAAAAATCAAATTTGTAATGTATTGATTTTTCAGTTCAAATGTATAAATAGAAATGAGAGACGAGTTATTTCCCTTTTATGGCGTCATTTGTTTATCTATTTACGTTACGAATAAACGTGCAAAGGTACAAAAATACGCAACAGTTTTCGACTCAGCAAAATTCATGAGTTCGAAGTTTCAACATTAAGCTTCCGTTTTGCTTCATTTCCATCAAAAAGTCTTTTAAAACAATATTTCAGCGCACCAGCCTCGCCATCACCCGAGGCAACGCTGCGAGTGTGCTGGCTTGCCTCAAAAATCATTAGAGAGGTTGCCCAGTACTCGCGACGCTGCTGTCTTTTGCTCTGGTGTTGGCTCCGTTGTTCACCCCTTCTTTTACATTTCCTTTAATATTGTAGCATTGAAGGAATATATCTTTCATTATATCATCCTTTGTATTGTTACCGAGGCATTTGTAATGTTATTTATGTATATATTTAAAACATATTTGTTATGTTTTTCTACTGTAAATTTATTTATATGCTCTGTTTATATTTTCATTCTGAAGGAATTGCAAACGATTTGTAATGTTGTTCGTACAACTATGAATAAAATATTTTTACTTGAAAACAAACCTATTTGAATACACTACTACCCTAAAAAATCTATGAAACTACATGCATGTTGCAACTCTCTCTCTATATATATCACACACACACACACACACACATATACATATACATGTAAAGAGAGAAAGGGAGATGTAGAGAGAGAGTGGGATAGGTCGTTATACAGAGAGAGGTACAAGATAATCAGATAGAGAGACAGAGAGAGAGAGAGAGAGAGAGAGAGAGAGAGAGAGAGAGAGAATGGCGACGAACGTTGGTTCACACACACACAAACACATATATATACATAAAGACAGAGAGAGAGAGAGAGAGAGAGAGAGAGAGAGAGAGAGAGAGAGAGAGAGAGAGAGAGAGATCTGCGCGTTCTTTATTGTTCTCCATTCTGTAGAGGAAGAGAGAGAGGGTATGAGTGAGAAAGAAAGAGAGAGAGAGAGAGGGGGTATGAGAAAAAAGGGAGAGGGGTTGAGAAAGAAAGAAAGTTTAAGCAAAGAATCGCTGCTTTCAACATTAAGGGGATCTTCTTAAACTAAAAAATTCAAAATGTGAACAGAATTAAATATTTCGAGAAACGTTGCAACCGAAGGAAAACAGGAAGACGATATTTTGGTTCGTGAAGACGTTCCCTGGTAATGAACAGACAAAAAGCGAGGATAATACGTCGTTATGTGGATCGAGAAGAACAATTTCATGCAAAGACAAGACCAAGTTTATGGTGTAAATGGAGTCGTTAGACTAATATTCTATTTAAAATAACCGAATGATTTCCAGCCCCGGAGTTTAAGAATGATGTATATAAAACTGTAAACGAAAATGACAGAGGTTATTAAAATAGTTGTTTCTACTTTTAGCACAAGGCCAGCAATAAACCAGTACATTACTGGTACTTTATTTTATCGAGCCCGTAAGGATGAAAGGCAAAATTTACCTCGACGGGATTTTAACTTTGCCTTAAAATAGTAAAAGTAAATAGTGAAGATTTAGGCCAGTACATACGTATGCGCCGACAGACATACACATACATATACATACGCATACACAAATACATACACACACACAAACACACACACACGCGCGTGCGTGTGTAAACCTTATGCATTTCTACAGTATTTTCACCAAACTTAAGACATAGGTTACTTATTTACTCCGGATGGTCATGGGCACTTTCATTTTTACAGATATTGATTATAGGGCCTCCCGGCAGATAACCCCCTTTAACCACTTCCTTGAAGTTGACTGAAGCACTGCAGTGCAATGCAAAAAACGCCATAACTTCTGGAGTTCGCAACCGATTTTCACAAAACTTGACACATGGGCTACGTTTGTTCTACAGATGAATGTGAACTCTCAGAATTGGCACATATTGAGTAGGGGACCCCTGGGGGCAGGAACCCCTTTTGGAAAAAGCCGATGATTTTGTAAAAGTATATTTTTCGAAGCAGCACTGAAGTATTGACATAAATGGTATACATAACTGCTATTTAATACCCGAGCAAAGGGGTACCTCTGCTAGTATATATATAAAACAGAGAATGTCTGTCTGTCTGTCAGCTCACTAAAACTCGAGAACCACACAACCGATTGTTTTCAAACTTTACACATGTAATACTTATGGTCCTGTGAGTGTTTTGAGGAAAAGAAATTTCAAATTGTCAATACCCTAGGGACAGCATTAGGCGATTTGGTGATCTCTCTCTATAATTCTTAGTCTTTCTCTATTTAGATAGATACATAGATATAACGTTGCTCCCTTATAATATCTGTCTGTATGTCTGGCTGTCTGCATTACGACATTATGACGCGGTGTGTGTGCGTATATATATAGTGTGTATATATATATAGTTTGTAACGTTTTTCGAAATATTTACTTCTGCGTTCACAGATTGATATTTTTAGTTTCAGAAGATCCTGTTAAGGGTGAAAGCAGCGATTCTTTGCTTAAACTTTAATCTGTTATTTTAATATATATATATAATTATATATTCGTGTACAGATATTTTTGCATACACAATAACAAAATATAAAGAAAAGTATTTATTTCGCGATAAATTATTGATTTTCTTCACACACACTCACACACACACACACACACATATATATATATATATATATATATATATATATATATATATATATATATATATATATATATATATATATATATATATATATGTGTGTGTGAAGATAGACATAGAATATTCGAAAATATTCTGTATGTTTATAATAAACATTTTGAAGACCTAATCGCTATAGAATAGAATACGTCACGTATTACAATTAGATTCTCGATAAAAGCAAAGGAAGTAACCTACGCGTTTCATTCTTATTAGAAATCTTCAGGATTACATATCCAGTGCTTTTATCGAGAATGACACAGCTAGAGACTTATAGAATACTTAGCTGTGTACAGGAACTGGTTTGAAAGAGCGGTTGCCGGTCCGGCAGAAATTAGAAATTGGAATAAATGCTCTGAAATAGCGATATATATGTGAAGATAGACATAGAATATTCGAAAATATTCTGTATGTTTATAATAAACATTTTGAAGACCTAATCGCTATAGAATAGAATACGTCACGTATTACAATTAGATTCTCGATAAAAGCAAGGGAAGTAACCTACGCGTTTCATTCTTATTAGAAATCTTCAGGATTACATATCCAGTGCTTTTATCGAGAATGACACAGCTAGAGACTTATAGAATACTTAGCTGTGTACAGGAACTGGTTTGAAAGAGCGGTTGCCGGTCCGGCAGAAATTAGAAATTGGAATAAATGCTCTGAAATAGCGATATATATGTGAAGATAGACATAGAATATTCGAAAATATTCTGTATGTTTATAATAAACATTTTGAAACGCGTAGGTTACTTCCCTTGCTTTTATCGAGAATCTAATTGTAATACGTGACGTATTCTATTCTATAGCGATTAGGTTTTCAAAATGTTTATTATAAACATACAGAATATTTTCGAATATTCTATGTCTATCTTCACATATATATCGCTATTTCAGAGCATTTATTCCAATATATATATATATATATATATATATATATATATATATATATATATATATATCCAATTCTCTAACCACTCAGCCACACGCCTTCATATATATATATATATATATATATATATATATATATATATATATATATATATATATATATATATATATATATATATATATATATATATATATATATATATATATATATATATATATATATGAAGGCGTGTGGCTGAGTGGTTAGAGAATTGGATTCACAATCTTGAGGTTGGGAGTTCGATGTTTGGACCGGGCGATGCGTTATGTCCTTGAGCAAGACACTTTATTTCACGTTGCTCCTTCTACCTGGAGTTGCGACCGATAGATAGTACTAGCAAATGGAAAAAACCAACGGAAACATTGTTTCCTCGGTCCGATTTGACGAAAGTCGATCGATCCTTTATATATATATATATATATATATATATAATAATAATATATATATATATATATATATAAATTAATAGACACGGGTGTGTATGATTGTGTATAGAAGATTATATTAATAAAAGGAATTCCAACTTTGGCTGATTTACTCGTTTTATTTACAATCCTTTAAAATTCTAATGATATTATAATGAAATAGTATGGTAGAATATTAAATGTTGAGTGTTAATTGAACAAGTACTTTCATGCTTTCGCAATCTTCAGGTACATATTCTGTGGTGACAGTCAAGTTTGCAATTTTCAACTGTAATGAGATGGGTAAATTGTGTACCTTATATACAGTGAAAAGCGGCTACAGAATGCTAAATTTCGTAAACTATATTTCGACCAATCGGTGTGTGGTTTCACTGGATTACTAAAGCTGATTGGTTTAGGCGTCAAGGTTGGTTGAGTATGCCTAACGACTTATATTTGACCCTATCCAAAGCATCAATTGTTTTGCTATTTTTAGAAATGATGAAAATAGCATTTTCTATGGTTTTTATAAAAAGTCTTCAGTAATCATCAACATCACTTTTATTATTATTATTGTTGTTGTTTATTATTATTATTGTTGTTGTTGTTGTTAGTGGTGGTAGTCGACATGGTCGTAGGCGTAGTCATAGTAGGAGTAATACCCCTAAGCATTATTATTGTTCATTTAGCTTGGGTTGGAATTTATCTATAAAATTCTTTTCTTTAATTTTTCTCTTGATTTCACTTGGGCTGTGTAATTTGTAGAATGGAAATATAAATATTTTCTGACCACATGTTGCTAGATGGTTACTCAGGGGTATCTGACGGACATTTGTATCTCTGATTTGCTGTCGGTGCACCCGAGCAAGTTCCGATAGTGCATTTCCAGTTTGACCGACATATAGTTCTTCACAATTCGGGCATTTAATGCAATAAATTAGATTTCTGCTTTTGCAGTTCATATTTGTATTTGGGAATATTTTTCCAGTTTTCGTGTTCATATATTGACCAGTGTGTATGGATTGATATGTTCCACATCGACTATCATTGCATTTAGATACAGTGAATGATTGGTCTTTGTTGTTAAGGTCAAACTTTGCCTTTGTTAGTAATTGCTTCAAATGTTTCGGCTGTCTTTTACTAAAAGTCAAAGATCGGTCTGTGATTAAGCCTTTTAATTCATTACTTTGAGCAATGATCGGTAGGTTTGCTTTGGCAGTGTTGAAGATATTCTGGTGACATGGTATGACCAGTTCTTGGTTTCTTCTTCCTTGGCTTGTCCTAAGTTGTTGTATAGGTATTTGTATAGCCCGCTGTATGCCATTTTCTATAAGTAGAGATGGGTATTTTTGTTTGAGCAAAAATTCTCTCAGTTCTGTTAGGCGTTTGTACCTGGTATTCGTATCTTCTACAATGGTACCAATTATTCTGGCTAGGCAGTATGGGATGTTGCGTTTTGTATGATGTGGATGACGCGACTTAAAATTCGGATATCTAGGAATGGCAATTTGGTACTACTCATCTCTTTTGTGAATTGGAGAGATGGGTGTAGGTTATTCAGGAGGATATTGAACTCATCCAGAGTATCTAGAGATTCTGTCCAGATGATGAAACAGTCGTCAAGGTATCTCTTCCAAGACTTTTCAATGTACTTTCTAAAGTCAGTGCTATATTTTTCCTCTATTTCTTGGTAGAGTTGTTGTACTCAGTATCCCATTACAGAGTTCGTGTAAACGGGAGCAAACTTCGTTCCTATTGCTGTGCCTCTAATTTGGATGTAATTCTTTCCATTGAAGAAGAAAATGTTGTTTTCCAGAATAGGTTTGACTGCGTCTAATATAAATGGCGCTGTGAATCTGGTGGGAATTACTTCTCTATGTTTTTCCACCCAGTATTTAACCGCCTTTATTCCTAAAGTATGTGTAATGTTGGTGTAAAGGCTTACCACATCAAAATTAAGTAGAAGTGAATTCGTTTCCGTGGTTTGGGGAAGATGGGACAGGAAGTCGATATCATCCCGGATGAAACTGGGTATGGGAATACATAGTGGTTTCAAAATAATGTCAACAAAATTGCTTAGACGGTGGGTAGGGCATGTTGGACCAGCTATAATAGGTTTAAGTTTTAAGTCTTTTGGGTGTAGTAATTTAATGTACTCACTTTTTTGTTCTTTTACTGCCAGTTGGATTTCTTTTGACTTATGAACTTTCGGTAGGCCATAAAAGGTCCTGGGTTTTAGCTCAACATTGGTGATGTAGTCTCTTTCCTTATCAATAAGTGAGTTGTAGCATTTTGAAGCCACGTTGTTGATCTTCTTCAAGATGTTTTACGGTATTTCATGATAGAATGTGTTGTCTTTCAGTTGTTCCTCAACCAAATCTTTGTAGTATTCAGATTGCGAAAGCATGAAAATACTTGTTCAATTAACACTCAACATTTAATATTCTACCATACTATTTCGTTATAATATCATTATAATTTAAAAAGATTGTAAATAAAACGAGTAAATCAGCTGGAATTCCTTTGATATATATATATATATAATTATATATTCGTGTACAGATATTTTTGCATACACAATAACAAATTATAAACAAACGTATTTATTTCAAGAGGCTCGATAAGGGTAAATATATATCAAATATATAAGAACCCTAGAGCAAATCCCGAGCAGCGCCGGGTCATTATGCTAGTATATATATATATAATAAACATGCTGGCACTTTATTTTATCTACCTAGGAACTATAAAAGGCAAAGTTGCCCTCGGCGGGATTTGAACTGAGAACGTTAAGAACCGTAACCAGGACAAATTGCCGCAGAGCAATTTGTCTGACGCTGTAACGATTCTGCCAATCCACTGTGCTATATGTTGCAATAATGGTTTCTCATTTATACACAAAGAGGAAAACGTTACTGGTACTTTATTTATCGACCCCGTAAGGATGAAAGGCAAAGCCAACCAGGGTTGGTTTTTCTAACTTAAAACGTAAAGTGACATGACTCTATACTGCAAAGCATGTTGTCCGACGCCCTACCGACACTGCCAATCCACTGCCCTTATATATCGTAGTAATAATAATTGTTTCTACGTTTTGGCACAAGGCCAGCAATTACCCCAGTGCGTGACTGGTACTTTATCGACCCCGTAAGGATGAAAGGCAAAGTTAACCTCGGTGGGATTTGAACTCAGACCGCAAAGGGGCGTAACTATGCTGCAAAGCAAGGCGTCCGACCTTCTACCGATACTGCCAATCCATTCTCTCTTTAAGATCGACATTATTATATCGTAGTAATAATAATTATTTCTACTTTTGGCACAAGGCCGGCAATTATCCCAGTGCATTACTGGTACTTTATTTTATCGGCCCCGTAAGGATGAAAGGCAAAGTTAACCTCGGCGGGATTTGAACTCAGACCATAAAGAGCCATAACTCTTTGCTACAGCCGGTCTTAAAGTGAGAAAAGAACATTCAATGTCAAATTAAATAAAGTAAAAGAGACAGGGGAGATAAAGTGGAAGTTAGATCGTTAAATGGTTGTAATTATAAAAGTTGATGGTTTTGTGAGAGGAAATTTATGAGTTTAGTTCTAGAGATTAATTATAGAGGGAGCTAAATTGACTCAGTGTTGATAATATTAACAACGTATAGAGTATATATAAACTTATTTATGGAAGTACTTTTAGAGAGAGTTAGAGAGAGAGAGGGAGAGAGGGGGGAGAGGGAGAGAGGGGGGAGAGTGAGAGAGAGAGAGAGAGAGAGAGAGACGTATATATATGTATGTGTATATATATATATATATATATATATATATGGCTGCAAACTCTGCTAAGAGTATTGCAATCGCTTATAACAAATCCTGAACAAACAATGCCTGAACTTTGAAGGTTTTTTAAGTGTGGAAAGGCCTCACACTAGACCAATCCCACTCTCTGAGCATCCAAAACACTACCCGAAAAAGAGAACTTATCAACATCATCGGATGCTTCTGAAGCTGCAGGTTTTTTTGGTTTTTTTCAGAGTTTCCCACTTTTAGAAAGGTGTTGTGACAACAACTGGGCCCTTTCACTCCCACGTGGGGAAAAAAGTACTAGTTAGATGGCAGTTGACTTTGCTGAGTTCCTCCGCCCTGCCGGGTCTTGTATTTCATCCTACAGGGTGTCCAAATATCACCCTCCTTACCAAGCAAGCTTGGTAGGGTTGCCAGTTTAGTCGTCGACGACCCGACCATGATATATATATATATATATATATATATATATATATATATATATATATATATATATATATATATATATATATATATATAATATAAGATCAAAAGATGGTTAAAGGAAAATTTGAAAATTAACGAAGGGAGGATATGTGCGAGGAAAAATATTTTTTCCTCGCACATATCCTCCCTTCGTTAATTTTCAAATTTTTTTTTTAATTTATACACTATCTTCCAACGGTTTTCAACCTCTCTATGTAAAACAATATATCTCCTCTCAGTTATAAAAACTATCTCTTTCTCTCTATCACCCATCTCTCCCTCTCATCTCGTCCCCTTTTTCATCCTTCCCCCCCCCCTCCCTAAATAAAATATTTTTCCCAATATCACACATCAATCTAAAACCACTTTTCATATGTTGATTTAAAACTGCACTATCCACAAGTGTTTTTTAGCCTTCATATCATGTTCTCCTGTTTTATCTGATGAAAACACAAATATTATTGCATGATGATGTTTGTTTTTGAAATGCGCATAATAAAATACATGGAACTCCTTTAACCATCTTTTGATCTTATATTATGCATACTCCAGTCCTACAAACTGTAGAGTGCTTCTTATCCGATATCTGCATTGCTTTATTGTACTACAATAAAACTCACCTCCTATATATATATATATATATATATATATATATATGTGTGTGTGTGTGTGTGTGTGTGTGTGTGTGTGTGTGTGTGTGTGTATGTGTATATATATATATATATATATATATATATAGAATATAGGCGGCACTATATATATATATAATTATATATATACTAACGGCCTCCCGGCCTTCACCCTGGTCTGTACTGTGCTTACTTCCATAAGACACCTGTTAGCATCTATCGTAATGCCACTTTTCCTTGAAATAAAAGATGTTAAAAGGTATTTAAATATTGAATAACATAACTTTGAAAAATTTATTCAGAATATGTAAATACAGAAAGTAATAAAGAAAATAACAGAAAAATGTATTCCACGAAAATTATAAAACATTTACAGAACTTCAGTATATACAATGTTTGTAACATTTTTTTCTTTGGACCATGTATGAAGAGTTTGTGGCGTTTTCCTAGTTCGCAATAATCTATATATAATGGACCATGTTAGAAATAGCCCCTAGATTGACAACCTGCAGGGTTTGGCCTTGGGATTTGTAAATGGTCGTTGCATAACTCATTCTCACTGGGAATTGAAATCATTAGAAACGAAAGGAGTATTAGAGGTATTCTAGCTATAAATGCGATGTCTCCTTTACCACATCCAGAGAGGATTTTGACTTCGATAATGTTAGGATGTAGTTCAGTCACAACCATACGCATCCCATTACACAATTATGGCTGACCCTGGTTTCTGAGAAGCATGGTGACTGTGCCCTTCTTCAATTCAAGATCGTGTGGCAGCATACCGACAGTTCCAGATTGTTGAGAAATTCAACGGGATAATGGAGAGCATTGTCCTCGTTGACAACTTTGTCGATATATTTATAGGTCTGGCTACCTCTAGGAATCATTTGTGGGGAGATTTTATTGATGACCTTCACTGTGGTGTTTTTTGGGGGGCAAGGATTGCTCT
>OZ024741.1:218226025-218228525 GCA_964016885.1 Eledone cirrhosa | reverse complement strand
AGCAGAAGTCGTAGACTAAAATTCTAACTAGGAGACCGAATGAACCTCCGCTACAGAGTTAAGAACAAAGTAAATAAATACAATACAGAAGTAATAGAAATAAATAAATACATACCCGCAAACAAATACGTACATACACAAGCATACGCAAAACACTTACCATAGGTATACAAAACCACGCACATATAAATATGTGTGTGTGTGTATGCGTGTATACAAATAAATAAATAATTATATAAATGTATATAAATAAATAAATACGTATATAACAAGCGCACACACATTCCTACATGTAAATACACGAATGTACGGAGACGTAAGTCAACCAAAACATGAAGTACAAATATACACACACCCTACATACGTACGAACCTGCATACTCACACAGACGCAAAACTCCCGTATACACATAGCCAAACCATATGTACCAGAATATATAAAAATTATACGCCATCACATAAACAATCAAATATACGTACGAGAAGGTATACGTACCTTCACAAAACATACGGGTAATATATACTTACCTATGCAAATAAGTAATGGCATAAACAAAACATATACTTAGCTCCCACATCAAGACGTAAAATATCCACGTATAGATCGTACTATACGTTAGGGTATAACGTGGGGCTGTAATACAGGAAAGTTTTGTGCAATTTATGTTTACAAGCTGAAATTGCCTCAGATTTTTTGTTTAAGATGTGGTCTGTGGCGTAGAGTATTTCCAGGGCCTCAGCGGCGCAGAGGTCACATGGTCTTTTATTTCCGTTATACGATCTAGCCCTAGCTAGGATCTCCCAGTGTAACTTATATTGGGTGTGGTTGTCTTTTAGACTCCAGATATAAGCTGAAAGTGACGTCATATTCCTTCTTAGAGGGTATCGAAAAGAATGGGTATGCATGTAAAGACGCTGCTTGAATCTATTGGCGGTTAACCCTATGTAGGCCCTACGGGACGTGGGTGTTACAACCTTACATTTGTAGACAATGTTACTAGAGAGGCATTTCCCGGATAGGGGGCAATCAACCCGATTCCTACAATTACAGTTAGTACTAACTACAGGGCTGCACGTATTCCTACGGCTAGGTAGTTTAGCTAAATTTGAAGCTGTGATGTTATGTGCAAGTCGTAGAGTAAGAAATTTTAATAGTATTTCTATTAAAAATTTTACTATATTTATGTGTAGGGGGAAAATGCTTCGTAATAAGGGAAAGAAAGATCTTAGCTAATGGTGTGGCCACCTCCATATTATATGGTGGGTTATACCAACAAATGCGACGGGATCTATTTCTTCTAGGTCTATTTTCGTACTCTGTATAGGCTACCTTATCGACAAATCCACTTCGAGCAAGAGCTTCATTGTAATAAGTGGAATGGTCGTTGAAAATATGCTCGTTAGTAGATAGACGGGAAAGCCTCAACGAAACGTTTCTTACCAGGTTCTTGGTTATGCTGGCAGGATGGTTGGAATGCTTACTTATGTAATTAAGCGTATCATTCGGCTTTCTATACGGGTAATACAACCCATTCAATAAATTGAGGGTAACGTCGAGGTAATTCACGACCGAGAGATTGGCCTCAACCTGTATAGAGAGGTTGAAGCCTTTAAAGAAGGCTGTGAGTTCTTTTCTAGAGAGAGAGAGAGAGAGAGAGAGGGGGAGGGGGAGGAAGTTGTATATATACCTAAATGCCTATCAGTCTACATACATATATGTATACATATATCCATCCATCTCTTCATAACTGTATTAAGGTGAAAGTTGTATTAAAACACCAACAGACACTAGTATTGGGCTGTGTTCTATTGGTCAATTCAGCTGAACGGTATTGATGTGAATAACAAATATGTATGTTTAGATATGGGGTATATATTGCCTATATATATTGTCATGAATAACAAATATGTATGTTTAGATGTGGGGTATATATTGCCTATATATATTGTCATGAATAACAAATATGTATGTTTAGATGTGGGGTATATATTGCCTATATATATTGTCATGAATAACAAATGATGTATATGACTAAAACGTCTCTTTATTAAAGCCGTCTGTCTCTAACAATGATTCCCCCCCCCCTCTCTCTCTCTCTCTCTCTCTCTCTCTCTCTCTCTCTCTGGTGGTGTTAGTAATGGTGGTGGTGGTGGTGGTGGTGGTGGCACGGAGGGTACTAGTGGTAGTGGTGGTGCTGGTGATATTAGCGGTGTTGGTGGTGTTACTGTTGTTGATGGTAGTGGTGGTGGTACTGGTGGTATTAGCAGTGGTGGCGGTACTGGTGGTGGTGGTGTTGGTGGTGGTGGTACTGGTGGTATTAGCAGTAGTGGTGATGGTGGTGGTGGTATTAGCAGTAGTGGTGATGGCGGTGGTGGTACTGGTGGTGGTGGTGTTGGTAGTGGTGGTATTAGCAGTAGTGGTGATGGCGGTGGTGGTGGTATTAGCAGTAGTGGTGATGGCGGTGGTGGTGTTGGTGGTGGTGGTACTCGTGGTATTAGCA
>OZ024741.1:218171025-218221025 GCA_964016885.1 Eledone cirrhosa | reverse complement strand
AGAGTGTCCGTGCTGTTTGCTCTGATCTGATTAGTTTTGGGAATTCTACCTGTTTTTATGTTAAAAAAGTGGCTCCAGCCTTATTTTTGTGTTGCAAAGATGCTTGTGGTCAAAACAATTTTGATTGGTCGGTAGAGGTCATGTGAATGTAAAAAGTTGATTTTGCGCCAAGACTGTTTTTATGTTAAAATGTTTAAAAAGTGGCTCCAGCAAAAATTATTGGTCAAAACAATTTTGATTGGTCGGTAGAGGTCATGTGGATAAAAAATTGGTTTTGCGCCAAGATTGAGAAATGACTCTTTCACAACAAATATGTGTGTGTGTGTGTGTATGTGTGTGTGTGTGTGTGTGTGTGTGTGTGTGTGTGTGTGTGTGTGTGTGTGTGTGTGTAGTAGTAGTAGTAGTAAGGTGTTCGATGCTGCGACAATGGCCAGCAGCGATGTGTGTCAAATGGCTATTAAGATAAGTGTGTGTGTGTGTGTGTGTGTGTGTGTGTGTGTGTGTGTGTGTGTGTGTGTGTGTGTGTGTGTGTGTGTGTGTATATATATATAGCAGAGTCATTCGAAGGTCAAAAGATATTTTTCAGCTTTTGTCTTATACGGAGAAGTGCGTGTGTGTGTGTGTGTGTGTGTATAAGCCTCTTTGTATGTTGATGTACGCGTGTGTATGTGTTTGTGTATATATGTGTGTGTGTATGTGTGTGGGTGGACCAGTATTTTTTTCCCCCTGGTAAAATGGTGTACATTATTCGATTTTTTCAGTAAAATCGGTTCTCTTAATAGAACATCAAAAATCTTAACAATAAAAGGTGTGAAATGATATTCACTATATATATATACACACATACATACATTCACTACATATATATATATACATATATACATACATATATATGCACATATATTTTTTTGTAATGCACCATAGAGCATGTGTGTTTACGTGTGTCATTGTGTTTATATGTGGGTAGAGATGTGTGCTGATGTAGGTATGTATGTTGACGTGTGTATGTTGTGGGTTCGTCTTAGGGAGAAGTGTTTAGACGGGGTCCGTATTTGTTAATGAAGTAAGATTCCTTGCTGATGCGTTGGGTGTGGGTGGCATTATCTTTAAATTTGTAGAGGGGAAAGATTCTGAAGTTGGGATGATTTTGGGCGGCACAGGTATCAATGTGTTTACTCAGTGGTATTTTCCTGTATTCCCGTATTTTAATTTGGGATCTATGGACAGTCATGCGTTGGCGGAGGCTGTTTTTGGTCTGGCCTATGTATTGTTCTCGACAACCTGAACAAGTTAATACATATATTAGATTTTCCGATGCACACACACACACACACACACACACACACACACATTTATCTTAATAGCCATTTGACACACATCGCTGCTGGCCATTGTCGCAGCATCGAACACCTTACTACTACTACTACACACACACACACACACACACATATACACGCGCACACACACACACACACACACACACACACACACACACACACACACACACACACACACACACACACACATATTTGTTGTGAAAGAGTCATTTCTCAATCTTGGCGCAAAACCAATTTTTTATCCACATGACCTCTACCGACCAATCAAAATTGTTTTGACCAATAATTTTTGCTGGAGCCACTTTTTTAACATTTTAACATAAAAACAGTCTTGGCGCAAAATCAACTTTTTACATTCACAGAATGGGAAGAATTAAATAGATTAAAAACCGACAGAACCATTTCAATTAAAGAGGCTGATAAAGGAAGTACAGTAGTCCTAATGGAGACAGAATTCTATATCAACTTAGCGCTCTCCACTTTGGAAAACGAAACATACTACGAAAAGGCTGAACACTACAATCAACAGAAAATTATGAGTAACCTAAAAACTCTAATCAACCAATACAAAGAAGGACTCACTAACAAGGAATTCAGCTTCATCACAGACTTCACAAGTAAATCCAGCCTTTTCTACGGTATCCCTAAAGTACATAAAAGCGAATCAATCAGTAAGGCATGCAAGGAAGCCACAGACATAGTCATCAATGTCCCCTCACCCAATGATCTCAAATTAAGACCTATAATAGCAGGCCCCGCTTGCGAAACGCACCGTCTTAGCAACTTCATTGATACCCTTCTCAAACCCTTCCTCAAGCACATCAAAAGCTATATAAGGGACGACCTAGATATGCTCAATCACCTCCCTAATATGCCACTTTCTGAACAAACCCTACTAGTGACGTTCGCTGTAGTCAACCTATACTCCAACATCCCCCACAACCTAGGAATAGAAGCTATCCAATTCTGGCTGGATAATTTCCACAATGAACTCTCACAACACATCAAAAAAGAATTCGTGATAGAGGGACTCAAATTTATCTTGGAGAACAATTACTTCGTTTTCAATAACAAACCCTACAGGCAGAAATCTGGGACCGCTATGGGAACGAAAACAGCCCCTACTTATGCCAACCTAGTCATGGGATACCTGGAAATCACCCTCTACACTAAAGTCCTAAACAAATTTGGAAACACCCTCCACTTACACATTGAAAGGAACTGGAAGCGATATCTAGATGACTGCTTCATCCTTTGGCACGAAAACATCGAAAAACTTAAAGAATTTCACACCCTTATAAATGGGCTCAACACAAATATTAACTTCACGATGGAATACAGCCATCAACAACTCCCCTTCCTCGACATCCTCATTAAGATCCATAACAAAAAAATAGAAACAGACATATACTACAAGCCCACAGACTCCAAGCAATACCTCCCCTTCAACTCTTGCCACCCTAGACACGTTAAAATTAATATTCCCTACAACTTAGCCAAGAGAATCTGTACTATAGTCTCCAATAAAAACATCTGCTACTTACGGCTACAAGAACTAAAGGACACACTCATAGGCAGGGACTACCCTGCATCACTAATTGACAATGGAATCCAACGTGCCCTAAAACTCAGTACCCAGGACCTTAGACACCCTAAAGTAAATCAACCAAAACTAAAAGCTCTTCCATACATCTCCACACACAACCCCCTCAACAATGAGGCCTTTGACACCATCCTCCAGAACATCCCTGTATTGAAAAAGGACCATAGAATGAACCAAATTCTACGAACACACGATATCATAAAGAGCAAAAGACAATCCAAGTCAATGAAAAACATCTTAACACATGCCAAAGTACTGCCAACCACAACAACGAAACCCACAGTAAAAAAATGCGATAGACCCAACTGTGGCATTTGCATCAACCTAATAGAGGGTTCGGAATTCTATTTCAAAGATGGACAACGTTTTATAGTAAAACACAATTTCACATGTGCATCGGAAAATCTAATATATGTATTAACTTGTTCAGGTTGTCGAGAACAATACATAGGCCAGACCAAAAACAGCCTCCGCCAACGCATGACTGTCCATAGATCCCAAATTAAAATACGGGAATACAGGAAAATACCACTGAGTGAACACATTGATACCTGTGCCGCCCAAAATCATCCCAACTTCAGAATCTTTCCCCTCTACAAATTTAAAGATAATGCCACCCACACCCAGCGCATCAGCAAGGAATCTTACTTCATTAACAAATACGGACCCCGTCTAAACACTTCTCCCTAAGACGAACCCACAACATACACACGTCAACATACATACCTACATCAGCACACATCTCTACCCACATATAAACACAATGACACACGTAAACACACATGCTCTATGGTGCAATACAAAAAATATATGTGCATATATATGTATGTATATATGTATATATATATGTAGTGAATGTATGTATGTGTGTATATATATATAGTGAATATCATTTCACACCTTTTATTGTTAAGATTTTTGATGTTCTATTAAGAGAACCGATTTTACTGAAAAAATCGAATAATGTACACCATTTTACCAGGGGGAAAAAAATACTGGTCCACCCACATACACACACACACACACATATATATACACAAACACATACACACGCGTACATCAACATACAAAGAGACTTATACACACACACACACACACACACGCACTTCTCCGTATAAGACAAAAGCTGAAAAATATCTTTTGACCTTCGAATGACTCTGCTATATATACACACACAGACACACACTTATCTTAATAGCCATTTGACACACATCGCTGCTGGCCATTGTCGCAGCATCGAACACCTTACTACTACTACTACACACACACACACACACACACACACACACACACACACACACACACATATTTGTTGTGAAAGAGTCATTTCTCAATCTTGGCGCAAAACCAATTTTTTATCCACATGACCTCTACCGACCAATCAAAATTGTTTTGACCAATAATTTTTGCTGGAGCCACTTTTTTAACATTTTAACATAAAAACAGTCTTGGCGCAAAATCAACTTTTTACATTCACATGACCTCTACCGACCAATCAAAATTGTTTTGACCACAAGCATTTTTGCAACACAAAAATAACGCTGGAGCCACTTTTTTAACATAAAAACAAGTAGAATTTCCAAAACTAATCAGATCAGAGCAAACAGCACGGACACTCTATCTCAAAATTATTTTTGAAAACCATTTAGAAATGCGCAACCGGTAAAAACTTAAAAACTTAAAACCACAACTGAATACTAACCCATACAATCACTAATACTCTTTTATTCCTAATTAAACCATTTTTCAACTGTGAACAATTTGTCAGCATTTTCTATTCCGTTTACCAATATATAATAACTTGTGTGTTACACCTCTATTCTTTTAACTATATATATATATATATAGCTTTCACCGTATTTTTGACTAAAGGAATTTTAGCCTAACAATGGGGTTTAGAACCCTCAGATAAATGGAGAAAGATGAGTATTGACGTACATGTACGTTAATACTCATCTTTTTCCATTTATCTGAGGGTTCTAAACCCCATTGTTAGGCTAAAATTCCTTTAGTCAAAAATACGGTGAAAGCTATATATTTTCTAACTTCAAACCTGCTCACTGTTTCAAAACATACTTACTTGATATATATATATACATATATATATATATATATATATATATATATATATATATATATATATATATATATATATATATATATATACACATATATATTTATTTATATATGTATACATATACATATATATATATTTATTTATATATATATTTATATTTATATTTTCATATATGTACAGTATATATATATATATTTATATATACATACTATCATTATACTAACAGATTATATACATATATATATATATATGCACACCAACACACAATATAACCATGGGAACATCAGTTCGAAGTAATTTATCTAGAGGTAGGGAGAGATGTTTGACGGGGTGGGAGTGGGGGCGGGCATCCATTGATAAACTACAGAATGAACCAAAAAAAAAACATATATTCCTCGAATCCAGGAATAAATACTTATCATAGACTCCTACGGTACAATGTTCTGGACATCTGTCTCAGCGATTGTAAAACCGGAAATGCCAGATGCCGTAGCCATATTAAACAGGAAGTTGAAACATTTGCTTCGGTAAAGCCAAGTGACAACATGATCGGATCAATATTATAGAGAATAAGTAAAGTTATGCCTCCATTCCTATATCGAAAGAGAATGTTACTTTGGTTGGCTTCGATGATTGTTTACTTGAATGGAATGGACCTACGTCGGTTTCGACGATGAATGTTTTCCAGTTCTTTTGAATAACAGAACATCCTGCAAACGGGACTACAACGTAAGTGACTGATTGAACATTCCACAGACACGTGTACCCTGGACATAATTCTCGGGGTGGAAGGGAGTATAATGTGATGCAATACAATGTAGTATGATGTAATAATAATAATAATAATAATAATAATAATAATAATAATAATAATAATAATGGTTTCTTTATTGGCCACAAGGGCTGACACGAAGAAAAACATTAGAGACGGCACAGAACAGTACAGGGCGATACAAAGTGGGTTTTGGTCGATTAAATAGGTTATAACAAAATTGGACTAGAAATCCAAAAAATTCAAACAAAAATTCCCCAAGAAGGGGGAAACCTCCCAGTGTCACTCGTGGTGAAAACCACACAAAAGACCACGGCCACCCTGACCACCAGGGCAAGCACCCTCTCTCACTTTTCCCATTACTCAGTCTACAGGTGTATACTCAGAGCGGGCCCGTTCACTCGAACCAGACTCGCCACTTTCACCCACCTTTCAACAAACTTACTAGAAGACAGCACTTGCCTCTCCACCCTGATTTTCCTCTTCAAGTGAAACTTGAAAAAGTTAATCAGGGATTGGCCGGAGAGGAAAGTGTTCGTCTTCAACTCTTTCAACCTTGTCCACCACACAATCCCTTTCGCCATGGCCACCAGGCAGATGAAAACTGCCTGCCCTTCCTCCTCTTTAAAGGAGGATGGCGGGGCTATCTGCTCAATGGACTCAGTCGATAGCTGGATCCGTCCTACACGCGACAGGAGCTGTTCGACATAGCTCCACCAGTCAGCAATTCTCTGACACTGAACGAGTGCGTGCAGGACGGTTTCGTCGCCCTGCGCGCATCTCGGACAGTCTCGGCTGACAGCACCTCCGTGCCTGTAGAGCGTATCCCGAACCGGCAACGCTACCCGGTGGCACTACCAGGCCAGGGATTTCTGGAAGTTGTCCATAGGCCCCGGTCTGAAAGTTCTCTTGAAGAGAGCGAACAGCTAATCGTCTTCGACGCCCTGGGTCTCCCCGAGAATGTCGTCGCTCTTACCCGCCACTAGCCCTCTATAGAACGCCGAGGTGGATGATCCACCGATACTAGTACCCAGCTGGTAGAGGGCGATGAGCGCTTGGAAACATTCCTGCTTCCAAGCGCTATCCCTCGGTCTTTTCCTGATCCAGGACTGCAGCTCCGTCAAGGAGATGAGCTGGGAAAAGCGCGTCTGGCAAACGGCAACCACAACTGTTCACCGTCAAGGAAGCACCAGAGATGTCGCAGCCTCAGCGCATGTTTGCGCATCATCAGCCACGGCATGCCTAGTCCTCCACGCAACGGGTGTTGACAGCAAATGGATCGTCTGACCATGGGAGCACTTTCCTTCCACAAAAAGCGGAAGAGAAGGCGCTCTATTTTGATCAGAGTTAGGCGGTAGCAGATGACGGACGCTATGTACGCATTCGCCACCTCCGCCCGACCTTTCAGAGACAGCCTTCTCTCGGTCCATTTCTGGGTGAGAGAGGCCACCCTGCTCGTCACTTCGCTCCAGTTTTTCTCCATCTGGAGGTCCGGACCGAAGCAGACCCCGAGCAATTTAACCGGTCCTTCCGTCCAGCGCCCCACGACGCTGTCGGACGACATGGACTTACCTCTCCAGGTGCCGAGCTGCAAGCCGACCGACTTTTCCTGGTTTATATTTGCATCTGTCACCGTTTCGTATTCCTTGAGAGCGATGCCGAGCATCTGGACGTGTTTGGTGCTCGACACCACTACGGTGACGTCGTCGGCGTAAGCTGACACGGATCTCTCGCATCCCAGTTCGCGTGGGACCCCCCCCCCCCCCTCATCGTCTCCAATTTGTGCAACAACGGCTCGAGGGCCAGTACAGTACGTACAAGAGGGACGAGAGTGAGCAACCCTGTCGGACCGAGCTCATGATGCTGAAAGGCTGCGACAAGTGACCATTCACCCTCACAATCGAGCGGATGGCGCTGTGCATCGCAGCGATCCAGCCCCTAAAAACGCCAGGTACCGATGGTCGACCCTATCAAATGATTTAGATTGATCCAAGTTGATCAGGGCCCCACCCGTGCCAGGTTCCTTAACCACCCTCTCTATGATGTATCGCATGAGATGGAGGTTGTCGTGGATGGATCTGTCCGGAATGGCGCATATATGCGCCTCTCACCTCAGATCACCGACGACAAGCGCCAATCTCTTTGCTAACACCTTGGCCAAAATCTTAAACTCTGCGTTTAGCAGAGTTATGGGCCTGAAGTTGTCTTTAACGTCCCCCTTGATCCGGTCTTTTCTCAGCAGCGCCACCGCTCCCCGGCTCACAAAACTGGGAGTGCTCCCGTTCTGCTGCCACTTGCAGTAGACATCTGCCAAGAGGTCGCCGAACAAGTCTGGCATATACGCATAAAGCCCGTAGGGCAGACCATCCAAACCTGGCGATTTACCCCTCATGCAGTCAGACATCGCGCCCTGCATTTCACCTGCTGTTATCGGCTTTTCGCAGTCCGTCGAGGTATGCACCGAAGTCCATACTCCCATCCGGCCCGCCGCCGCTCCCGAACAATTGAGCAAAGTGCTGTTGAAAAGCCGCACACATCTGCTCCGGTTCGAGCAACATGCGCCCGTTTTTATCAGGCAAAGACCGAATTGTGGACGTGTTGCCACGTCGCGCCTCCACCACCCGGGCCCATTGAACGGCTTTCGTCCCCTCGTGTCTTAGAGCACGCGCTCTATCTCTGACAACGCAGCCTTCATGCTTTGCGTTGAAGAATTGGTCGAGTGCCAATCTCGCCGCAAGCACGTCGGTTGCGTTTCCTGTCCTAAACGCCTCTTCTAGCTTTCTAACTAACTCTCCCTCTACTCTATTTTCCTCTATCACTACTCCTTTGTTAAACCTTATCGATTCTACTCTAATAGCCCTTTTCAGGGTAAACCACCACCTTTGTTAACGATTGCACCCGTCAACGCAGGCTTAACTAATTCGCTAATCCGGTCTCTGTAAGCTTTGTGCGCCGGGAACGACGCGTTCAGCTTCCAGTAGCCGGGCCCTTTCCTATGGAGTCTATCTAAGTCAACTTCACAGATCACAAATTTATGGTGCGTGTAGTCCACTACTTTAAATTGTGGACAACCTACACTAGCCTTATCTGTTTCCCTACAGAATACCCTATCCAAATACGATCTGGATGACCCGATGCGGTTTGCCCATGTCCACATTGGCACATTCTGATAATCCAGTATATACCTGTCAGACAGTTCAAAACGTCCGAGCAGGTTGCTGAGGCTTTTACACCCTCCTGCCCCGTCTACTAGCCCCACATAATCCCAGTGTGCATCTAAGATACCGTTCCAGTTGCCGATTAACACTAAAGAGCGGGACGTTCCAAGAAAGGTCTCTAGACCCCTGAAGAAATCTGAGAGTCCTTCCCCTGTTGGGGTGTAGACGGCTACTAGCCTGAAAGCATTGCCTTCGCTGCCGGTCACGTCCAGCACTACCGACTTATCTTCTGGGTCCAAGCCTCTCCGAAAAAGCACGGCAACCCCTCCCCCCGATCCTGGACGGCTGGGAGATGCGTATACATCGTAGCCGCCGAAGATCGGTGCGAAGGCTCGTGCTTCGGAGATTCTGGTCTCGCTGATGGCCACCACATCTATGTTTAGTGACCTGAGGTCGTTGAGCAGGTGACCCTGCTTCCGAGATGACTCCATTTCTAAGTATTGCCATATTGGATGAGAAACGGGGTAAGTGAGAAAGGATTACTTACCTTGATCGTGTGGTGAAGGGACCGTAGAACCGTCCCTTTAGCTGGTCATGGGTGTTTCCAAGAAGATATTGGTGTATATCCTCTTGGTAACCGACCCTCTGAAGTCCCCAACTGCGTTGGGGAATTTTTGCTTTAAAAATGTGTAATGTTCTATTGAGATTTCAATGATGCTTATGTTTGTCGGTAGAGTTCTTGGTGTTGGTGGGGTGTAGTAGTTTTTTTTCTGTGATGTCTGTGTGCTGTTTATATGTTGTAGGAGTTCTTTATTTGCCATGTTTATGGCTGTGTACTTTTTGGGGGGAGGGGCAATTTTCTTGCTGTTTTCTTGTTGTTGCTGTTGGGTGTGTGTGTTTTGTTGTGTTTGCGATGTTGGTGTTTTTGGCGATGCTGGTGGCGGTGTGGTGGTTGTTGGTGGTGATGGTGGTGGTGTTGCTGCAAGTCTCCTTGCAGTCTTTACCCCTATTTGTCTGCCTTAGCTTTTGAAGGGTGAAGCTAGGGTTTTTTTTCTTTTTTTTTTCTTTTTTGAGGCAGACCGTTTGCCACTTCCCTCCCGCCTCACACTCCATGTCGGATCCCGTGCACAGTTGCTGGTCCCGTGCACAGTTGCTGGTCTTTGAAGAAATCGGGTGGAGGTTTCAAGGAAACTCTGTTGTCGTTTCTCGATGCCATGGCTCTTGCGACTGCCATCTCCTCCTCTGCGACTAGCACTGTTTCTATATTTCGGGCCACACCATTATTACTGCCGCTACTGGTCTTGTTGTTGGTGTTGTTGCGGTTGCTACTGCTACAAATGGTGTTGTTGGTGTTGTTGCTGTTATCACTGTTGTAGTTGGTTGTGTTTTTGGTGCCACCGTTGTTGTTGTTTTCGGTGCAATTTGTATTGTTGCTGTTGGTGTTGTCGTTGTTTATTTTCTTGTTAGTGGTGTTTAATATCGTTGTTGCATTTGTTGTCATTTTTTTCTGTTGTCTGTATTTTGGTTGACGCTGTTATTGTTGTAGTTGGTGTGGTAATTTTTTCAAAATGTGTTGTTGTCTTTGTTCACGTTGTTTGTGGTGGTGTTTGCTGTATGAATTTCACTAACCCTCCTCTCAACTTTTACGCCGTTGTCAGACGACAGCAAACATATTGCTGGGGTGGGGTGGGGGGCGTTGCTCAGCCATGTTTTGTCTTTTTAAACTTTTTTTTTTTAAAGTAAAATGTTCAAATATTTGGGCCTTTTGGCACAAATATTATACTTTCCCCTTCACAGGGCAATGTCTAAGGGCTTATATCCCTTACACAACAAGAAATATTTAACAACAAAAAAATTTTAACAGGCAAATAAAGCGACTTACTGGGAGCGAGCAAAAAGCGTCCGAACAGACCGATAATAATAATAATAATTGTTTCTACTTTAGGCACAAGGTCAGCAATTACCCAGTGCATTACTGGTACTTTATTTTATCGACCCCGTAAGGATGAAAGGCAAAGTCAACCTCGGCGGGATTTGAACTCAGATCGTAAAGGGACGTAACTATGCTGGAAAGCATAGCGTCCGACACTCTACCGATACTTCCAATCTACCGCCAGTAATGTACTGGGTAATTGCTGGCCTTGTGCCAAAAGGTAGAAACAATTATTATAATAATAATAATAATAATAATAATAATAATAATAATGATTTCTTTATTAACCACAAGGGTTTACATAAAGTAGACATTAAGGACAGTGCAGGACAATGCAGGACGGTACAAATGGGCATTTCTGCGTGTAAAAAAACAAAAACAGAGGATGTAACAAAAATAACAATGAAAATAACAATGAAAAATTCCCCAATAGGGGGGAGACTTCCGAGGGACATTTGTGGAGAAAGCCCAGTAAAAAGCCACAATGACCCTGACCACCAAGGCAAGTGCCCTCTCCCAGTTTTCCACCTTTAGTTTACAGATATATACTCAGAGTCGGCCCATTCACTCGGGCCATTCTTGCTTCTCTCACCCATCTTTCAACAAAATGCTGGGAAGAGAGCACTTCCTTCTCTACTCTGATTTTCCTTTTCAAATGAAATTTGAAAAAGTCAATCAGAGCATCACCGAAGAGGTAAGTGCTCGTCTTCAGCCCTTTCAAACGTGTCCACCATACTATCTCTTTCGCCATGGCCACCAGACAGATAAAAACTGCCTGCCCTTCCCGGCTAAAGGAGGAGGGCGGGGCAATCCTCACGATAGACTCAGATGATAGCTGGATCCGTCCTAAACGCGACAGCAGGTGTTCGACATAAACCCACAAGTCAGCAATTTTCGGACACTGGACGAGTGCGTGCAGGACGGTTTCGTCGCCCTGCGCGCATCTCGGACATGCCCGGCTGACGGCACCTCCATGCCTGTAGAGTTTATCCCGAACTGGCAAGGCTCCTCGGTAGCACTGCCAGGCCAGAGATTTCTGGAAGTTGTCCATAGGCCCTGGCCCGAAAGTTCTTCCGAAGAGATTGGCTAGTTGATTTTCGTCGACGCCTAGAGTTTCCCCAAGTACGTCGTCGCTCTTCCCCTCCACTAATCCTCTATAGAACGCCGAGGTGGAGTTTCCACCGATCACATTGCCCGATTGGTCGAGGGCTGTGAGCGCCTGAAGACATTCCAGTCTCTAAGCGCTCCCTCTCGGTCTTCGCTTGACCCAGGACTGCAGCTCCGTCAAGGAAACGAGCTGGGGAAAAACGCGTCTAGCAAACGGCGACCACACCTGATCACCGTCGAGGAAGAGGTGGAGATGTCGTAGCCTGAGCGCGTGCCTGCGCATCATCAGCCACGGCATGCCCAGCCCTCCACGTAGCGGGTGTTGACAACAGATGGACCGCCTGACCATCGGAGCACGTCCCTTCCACAAAAAGCGAAAGAGCAAACGCTCCAGCGCAGTCAGGCGAGGCTTAGGACAAGGTACGACGGTTAGGCGGTAGCAGATGACAGACGCGATGTACGCGTTAGCCACCTCCGCTCGACCTTTCAGGGATAGCTTCCTCTCCGCCCATTTCTGGGTGAGAGAAGCCACCCTGCTCGTCACCTCGTCCCAGTTTTTGTCCGTCTGCAGGTCCGGACCGAACCAGACCCCTAGCAATTTAACCGGTCCATCCGTCCAGCGCCCGACGACGCTGTTGGACGGCATGGACCTGCCTCTCCAGGTGCCGAGCTGCAGGCCCACTGACTTTTCCTGGTTGATCATTGCTCCTGTCACCGCTTCGTATTCTCTTAGTGTAGTGCCGATCGCCTCGATGTGTTTGGCGTTCGACACCACTACGGTGACATCGTCCGCATATGCTGACACGGATCTTCCGCATCCTAGTTCGCGCGGGACTCCCCTCAACGTCTCCAGTTTGTGCAGTAATGGCTCGAGAGTCAATACGTACAAGAGGGACGAGAGGGGACATCCTTGGCGGACCGAGCGCATGATGTTGAACGGTTCCGACAGGTGACCGTTCACTCTCACCACAGAGCAGATGTCGCTGTGCATGGCAGCGATCCAGCCTCTGAAGACGGGCCCAAAGCCAGCCGCCCTCAGGACTGCCGCTAGGTAACGATGGTCGACCCTATCGAAAGCTTTCGACTGATCTAAACTGATCAAGGACCCACCCGTGCCAGGTTCCCTAGCTACCCTCTCTACGATGTATCGCATGAGGTGGAGGTTGTCGTGGATGGATCTGTCGGGAATGGCGCATGTCTGCGCCTCTCCCACCAGACCACCAACGACAAGCGCCAACCTCTTTGCTAGCACCTTGGCCAAAATCTTAAACTCTGTGTTTAGCAGAGTTATGGGCCGGAAATTGTCTATGTTATCCCCCTTGTTCGGATCCTTTCTCAGCAGTGCCACCGCTCCTCGGCTCACAGAACTGGGAATTCTCCCGTTCTGTTGCCAGTTGCAGTAGACGTCCGCCAAGAGGCCTCCGAACAAGTCTGGCATCTGTACGTAAAGTTCATAGGGCAGACCATCCAAACCAGGCGATTTACCCCTTGTGCAGCCAGTCATTGCCTCCCTTACTTCAGCGGCTGTTATCGGCTTTTCGCAACACTTCGCCTCAGTGGCCGAGAGCCGCGGCAGTCCGTCGAGGTAGACACTAAAGTCCATCCCTCTACCCGGCCCCCCGCTTCCCCCGAACAGCTGAGCGAAGTGTCGCTGAAAAGCTTCACACATTTGCCCGGGATCGAGTAGCATGCGCCCGTCGTGGTCCACCAAAGACCGGATCGTGGCTTTGTTGCCACGACGCGCCTCCGCCACTCGGGCCCATTGAACGGCTTTCGTCCCCTCGTGTCTGAGAGCACGCACCCTAGCTCTGACAACGCAGCCTTCGTGCTTTGCATTGAAGAATTGGTCAAGGGCCAATTTCGCCGCAAGCACGTCGGTCGCAATGCCTTTGCTAAGCGCCTCGTCTAATTTTTTAACTAGTTCTCCCTCTGCTCTATTTTTCTCTATTGCTAAAGCCTTACTAAACCTAATCGATTCTATTCTAATCGCTCTTTTCAGAGCAAACCACCACTTGTTGTTGACGATGGCCCCCGTCAACGCCCGCTTAACTAGTTCGCTAATCCGGTCTCTGTAGGCCTTGCGCGCTGGTAAGGACGCGTTTAGCTTCCAGTAGCCGGGTCCTCGTCTATGAAGCCTATCTAAGTCAAGCACACAGGTCACGAATTTGTGGTCCGTGTAGCTGACTATCTTGAATTGTGGACAGCCTATGCTAGACCTATCTATTTCCCTACAAAATACTCTATCTAGATATGATCTGGATGACCCTATGCGGTTTGTCCAAGTCCACATTGGCACATTCGGGAAATCCAATCGGTACCTGTCAGACAGTTCAAAACGCCTGAGCAGGTTGGTGAGGCTCTTGCACCCTCCACCCCTATCCGCTAATCCCACACAGTCCCAGCGTGCATCTAAGATCCCGTTCCAGTCGCCCACTAACACTAAAGAGCGGGACGTCTCCAGACGCCGGAAGAAATCAGGCCGCCCTGCTCCTGTCGGGGCATAGACGGCCACTAGCCTGAAAGCTTGCCCGTCTCCGCTGGTCACGTCCAGCACCACCAGCTTTCCCTCTGGGTCCAGAAAGATGGCCCGTATGGCGAGATCCAAACCTCTCCGAAAAAGCACAGCAACTCCTCCACCCGATCCAGGACGGCTGGGAGATGCGTACACATCGTAGCCGCCGAAGATCGGTGCGAAGGCCCGTGCCTCGGAGATTCTGGTCTCGCTGATGGCCACTACATCTATGTTTAGTGTCCTGAGGTCGTTGAGCAGGTGACCCTGCTTCCATGACGACCCCAAGCCACGCGCATTTATGCTGCCTATTCTGAGTGAGGTCATGTTTAAAATAGAGTGGAAAAGATGGGAAAGACCACTTACCGTACTTTTGGTAGAGGAGGGATGGTTTTTACATCCCTTTTCACTTGATCGTCTGGTGAAGGGACCGTTGAATCGTCCCTTCGGCTGGTCGTCGGGTCTTCTAAGAGAATGTCTGAATATACTCTTCGATTGATGGTTCCTCCTAGGTCCCTGAAATCACCAACTGCGTTGGGGAATTTCGTTTTAATGTTTGTGTATTGTTTCTGTGCTATTTTTAGCAGTCTTATGTTAGTTGGCGTTTTGATTGGTGCTGGTATTATGTAGTCCTGTTGTGAAATGTCTGTGTGTTCAATTATGTAAGTCATTCGTTTCTTGTTGTGTGTGTTTATTGCCGTGCATTTGTTTTTCTGGGGGTGGGGTGTGGTTCTGCTATTTTCTTGTCGTTGTTGCTGGGTGTGTGTGTTTTGTTGTTGTGTTTGCGATGTTGGTGCTTGTGGTGGTGGTGTTGAAGGTGTTGTTGGCGGTGGGGTTGTCGCCGGTGGTGATGGTGGTGCTGGTGTGGGTGGTGATGGTGTTGGTGGTGTTGCTGCTGTGGGTCTCTTTGCAGTAGACTTTACCCTTTTCTCATTTCTTTCCTCCCTTTTCAAAGGCGACGATGCGCTGCTTCTGCGTTTGTGCCTTCTTGCGACCTTTTGCCATCCCTCTCCCACCTCACACTCCATGTCTGATTCTGTAAGGTCGGGGAGGGGTACCAGCTCCACTCTTTCACTTGTTGTTGTTGGTGATGTTTGCACTGGAGTCTCTGTTGCAGCTGCATTTGGTATTGCTGTTGTTGTTGTTAATATTTCCACTGCTGCTGCTGTCTTTGATTTCCGTGGAGTGGGTATGGGTGCCACGGACCTATCGTTCCTGGTTGCCGCTTGTCCTGTTGCTGGTAGCCGTGGAGCCGGATTCGGAAGGAGGGGGGTTTTCTCCTTTCTCAGGGTCTTCTCGTTGCAGAAGGCCCTGAGGTGAGTCTTCGATCCACAGCGAAAGCATTTCGGGCGTTTGCCCTCAACACTTATGGGCAGTTGAGTGCCGTTATCGAAGTCTATCACATCCGGGATAGCTTCGATGCACTCCTGGTTGGTTTGGATTAGCATCTCAATGGAGGAGCCGACCCAATCTTCTCTTACTTTTTTCTGTACTTGCAGTACAGTTGTTTTGTCCTCGATTCCGACGAGGACAGACGCGGCCAGCCAAGAAGGGGTCATTCCGGGGGGGACGTGGGTCAGTTTGACCCTCACAATTTTTTGCCCGCAGTAGGAGGGCACCAACACCATTTCCTCGCTCCTTAGGGTCACTACTGATTGGGCCTTTGCCTCCTGGGGTGTGGCAAAAAGTACGTCTACGGTGGCGTATTTTTTGCCTCGGGTGATGTGCGTTTTCCTCTGCCACACAGACCCCAAGGCTTTTTGTATTTGGGCCTCTGTGGCTCTTTCCACCCTACGGGATTTTGTACTTACTGTACGGTACGTGACCGTACAGTGCTCTTGGGTTTCGAAAAAATTTTTCGCTGCCTTGCAGATTGCTCGGTGTCCGTTCTTTGTCACCATCTTCTTCGCTTCCTCTAATTCCTCATTTGTTATGAGGATTGTTTCCAAGTTTTTCGCAATACCTGCAAATGAGATTGGTTTTTCTCTGCTGTTGTTGTTGTCGTCAGAGCTGCTGGTACTTTTGTTGTTGCTGCAGGTACTACGACTACTGCCTCCGCCGCTGTTGCTGTGGTTGTTGTTGGTGTTGCTGCTGCTAATGCTGTTGTTGTTTATGCTGCTGGTGATGCTGTTGCGGCTGCTACTGTTGTTTTCATTGTCACTGTTGCTGTTGTTATTACGGCTGCTACTGCTATTATTCCTGACGTCAGACGAATGAACTGGGTTTTCGTATTTCCCGCACACCTGTTTCGTCGCTGTCGTCGTCGTCGTGGAGAAACCTTGCACGCTTTGCACGAGACTTTTCTTTTCTTTCGTCACTTGCGAAAGAGAAGGGAGGGAGAGAGATACATTTAAAGAAGGGAGGGAGAGAGACAATCTTCTCTCTGCTGTAGTGATGATTGAGGAAGAAGAAGACGGAATGAGTGGGAGTGACGTATGAAATTTCTTTTTCGTAGCCATGTTGTTTTTTGTTTAAAATGAAATTTTGGGTACAAAACCCCAATAACTGATTATTTAACCCCGAAGGGCCAAATAACGGACAGAAAGACCCCTCTCACGAGGAGGAGGGTGTCTTTATCAACAATTTGGTTCAAGTTTTAAACAATTTACAATTGTTTTAACGGTTAAAAATTACTATACCTTACAGAGCCGAGCCTCCGTCAACCATGGCATTCAATAATAATAATAATAATAATAATAATAATAATAATGTTTTCTTTATTGACCACAAGGGTTTACATAAAGTAGACATTAAGGACAGTACAGGACAATACAGGACGGTACAAATGGGCATTTCTGCGTGTAAAAAACAGAGGATGTAATAAAATAACAAAGAAAAATTCCCCAATAGGGGGGAGACTTCCGAGGGACATTTGTGGAGAAAGCCCATTAAAAGACCACAGTGACCCTGACCACCAGGTCAAGTGCCCTCTCCCAGTTTTCCACCTTTAATTTACAGACACATACTCAGAGAAGGCCCATTCATTCGGGCCATACTTGCTTCTCTCACCCATCTTTCAACAAAATGCTGGGAAGAGAGCACTTCCCTCTCTACCCTGATTTTCCTTTTCAAATGAAATTTGAAAAAGTTAATCAGGGCATCACCGAAGAGGTAAGTGCTCGTCTTCAGCCCTTTCAAACGTGTCCACCATACTATCTCTTTCGCCATGGCCACCAGACAGATAAAAACTGCCTGCCCTTCCCGGCTAAAGGAAGAGGGCGGGGTAATCCTCACGATGGACTCAGCTGATAGCTGAATCCGTCCTACACGTGACAGCAGGTGTTCGACATAAACCCACAAGTCAGCAATGCTCGGACACTGGACGAGTGCGTGCAGAACGGTTTCGTCGCCCTGTGCGCATCTCTGACATGCCCAGCTGACGGCACCTCCATGCCTGTAGAGTTTATCCCGAACTGGCAAAGCACCCCGGTAGCACTGCCAGGCCAGGGATTTCTGGAAGTTGTCCATAGGCCCCGGCCCGAAAGTCCTTCCGAAGAGATTGGCTAGTTGATTTTCGTCGACGCCTAGAGTTTCTCTAAGTATGTCGTCGCTCTTACCCTCCACTAATCCCCTATAGAACGCCAAGGTGGAGTTTCCACCGATCACATTGCCCGATTGGTCGAGGGCTGTGAGTGCCTGAAGACATTCCAGTCTCTAAGCGCTCCCTCTCGGTCTTCGCTTGACCCAGGACTGCAGCTCCGTCAAGGAGACGAGCTGGGGAAAAACGTGTCTAGCAAACGGCGACCACACCTGATCACCGTCGAGGAAGAGGTGGAGATGTTGTAGCCTGAGCGCGTGTCTGCGCATCATCAGCCACGGCATGCCCAGTCCTCCACGTAGCGGGTGTTGACAGCAGATGGACCGCCTGACCATCGGAGCGCGTCCCTTCCACAAGAAGCGAAAGAGCAAACGCTCCAGCGCAGTCAGGCGGGGCTTAGGACAAGGTACGACGGTCAGGCGGTAGTAGATGACGGACGAGATGTACGCGTTAGCCACCTCCGCTCGACCTTTCAGGGATAGCTTCCTCTCGGCCCATTTCTGGGTGAGAGAAGCCACTCTGCTCGTCACCTCGTCCCAGTTTTTGTCCGTCTGGAGTTCCGGACCGAACCAGACCCCAAGCAATTTAACCGGTCCGTCCGTCCAGCGCCCGACGACGCTGTTGGACGGCATGGACCTGCCTCTCCAGGTGCTGAGCTGCAGGCCCACTGACTTTTCCTGGTTGATCATTGCTCCTGTCACCGCTTCGTATTCTCTTAGTGTAGTGCCGATCGCCTCGATGTGTTTGGCGTTCGACACCACTACGGTGACATCGTCCGAATATGCTGACACGGAACTTCCGCATCCTAGTTCGCGCGGGACCCCCCTCAACGTCTCCAGTTTGTGCAGTAATGGCTCGAGAGTCAATACGTACAAGATGAACGAGAGGGGACATCCTTGGCGGACCGAGCGCATGATGTTGAACGGTTCCGAAAGGTGACCGTTCACTCTCACCACAGAGCAGATGTCGCTGTGCATGGCAGCGATCCAGCCTCTGAAGACGGGCCCAAAGCCAGCCGCCCTCAGGACTGCCGCTAGGTAACGATGGTCGACCCTATCGAAAGCTTTCGACTGATCTAAATTGATCAAGGACCCACCCGTGCCAGGTTCCCTAGCTACCCTCTCTACGATGTATCGCATGAGGTGGAGGTTGTCGTGGATGGATCTGTCGGGAATGGCGCAGACACCAACGACAAGCGCCAACCTCTTTGCTTGCACCTTGGCCAAAATCTTGAACTCTGTGTTTAGCAGAGTTATGAGCCTGAAATTATCTATGTTTTCCCCCTTGTTCGGATCCTTTCTCAGCAGTGCCACCGCACCTCGGCTCACAGAGCTGGGAATACTCCCATTCTGTTGCCAGTTTCAGTAGACGTCCGCCAAGAGGCCTCCGAACAAGTCTGGCATCTGTACGTAAAGTTCATAAGGCAGACCATCCAAACCAGGCGATTTACCCCTTGTGCAGCCTCCCGTACTTCAGCGCCTGTTATCGGCTTTTCGCAACACTCCGCCTCAGTGGCCGAGAGCCGCGGCAGTCCGTCGAGGTAGACACTAAAGTCCATCCCTCGACCCGGCCCACCGCTGCCCCCGAACAGCTGAGCGAAGTGTCGCTGAAAAGCTTCACACATTTGCCCGGGATCGAGTAGCATGCGCCTGTCGTGGTCCTCCAAAGACCGGATCGTGGCTTTGTTTCCACGACGCGCCTCCGCCACTCGGGCCCATTGAACGGCTTTCGTCCCCTCGTGTCTGAGAGCACGCACCCTAGCTCTGACAACGCAGCCTTCGTGCTTTGCATTGAAGAATTGGTCAAGGGCCAATTTCGCCGTAAGCACGTCGGTCGCGATGCCTTTGCTAAGCGCCTCGTCTAATTTTCTAACTAGTTCTCCCTCTGCTCTATTTTTCTTTATTGCTAAAGCCTTACTAAACCTAATGAATTTTATTCTAATCGCTCTTTTCAGAGCAAACCACCACTTGTTGTTGACGATGGCCCCCGTCAACGGCCGCTTAACTAGTTCGCTAATCCGCTCTCTGTAGGCCTTGCGCGCTGGTAAGGACGCGTTTAGCTTCCAGTAGCCGGGTCCTCGTCTATGAAGCCTATCTAAGTCAAGCACACAGATCACGAATTTGTGGTCCGTGTAGCTGACTATCTTGAATTGTGGACAGCCTATGCTAGACCTATCTATTTCCCTACAAAATACTCTATCTAGATATGATCTGGATGACCATATGCGATTTGTCCAAGTCCACATTGGCACATTCGGGAAATCCAATCAGTACCTGTCAGACAGTTCAAAACGCCTGAGCAGGTTGGTGAGGCTCTTGCACCCTACTCCCCTATCCGCTAATCCCACACAGTCCCAGCGTGCATCTAAGATCCCGTTCCAGTCGCCCACTAACACTAAAGAGCGGGACGTTCCAAGAAAGGTCTCCAGACGCCGGAAGAAATCAGGCCGCCCTGCTCCTGTCAGCGCATAGACGGCCACTAGCCTGAAAGCTTGCTCGTCTCCGCTGGTCACGTCCAGCACCACCAACTTACCCTCTGGGTCCAGGAAGATGGCCCGTATGGCGAGATCCAAACCTCTCCGAAAAAGCACAGCAACTCCTTCCCCGATCCAGGACGGCTGGGAGATGCGTACACATCGTAGCCGCCGAAGATCGGTGCTAAGGCCCGTGCTTCGGAGATTCTGGTCTCGCTGAAGGCCACTACATCTATGTTTAGTGACCTGAGATCGTTGAGCAGGTGACCCTGCTTCCATGACGACCCCAAGCCACGCGCATTTATGCTGCCTATTCTGAGTGAGGTCATGTTTAAAATAGAGTGGAAAAGATGGGAAAGACCACTTACCGTACTTTTCGTAGAGGAAGGATGGTTTCTCCATCCCTTTTCACTTGATTTCTGGTGAAGGGACCGTTGAATCGTCCCTTCGGCTGGTCGTCGGCTCTTCTATGAGTATGTCCGAATATACTCTCCGGTTGAGAGTCCCTCCTAGGTCTCTGAAATCACCAACTGCGTTGGGGAATTTCGTTTTAATGTTTGTGTATTGTTTCTGTGCTATTTTTAGCAGTCCTATGTTCGTTGGCGTTTTGATTGGTGCTGGTATTATGTAGTCGTGCTGTGAAATGTCTGTGTGTTCAATTATGTAAGTCATTAGTTTCTTGTTGTGTGTATTTATTGCCGTGCATTTGTTTTTCTGGGGGTGGGGTTCTGCTATTTTCTTGTCGTTGTTGCTGGGTGTGTGTGTTTTGTTGTTGTGTTTGCGATGTTGCTGCTTGTGGTGGTGGTTTTGAAGGTGTTGTTGTTGTTGGCGGTGGGGTTGTCACCGGTGGTGATGGTGGTGCTAGTGTGGCTGGTGATGGTGTTAGTGATGTTGCTGCTGTGAGTCTCTTTGCAGTAGCCTTTACCCTTTTCTCATTTCTTTCCTCCCTTTTCGAAGGCGACGATGCGCTGCTTCTGCGTTTGTGCCTTCTTACGACCTTTTGCCATCCCTCTCCCACCTCACACTCCATGTCTGATTCTGTGAGGTCGGGGAGTGGTACCAGCTCCACTCTTTCACTTGTTGTTGTTGGTGATGTTTGCAGTGGAGTCTCTGTGGCAGCTGCATTTGGTATTACTGTTGTTGTTGTTAATACTTCCACTGCTGCTGCTGTTCTTGATTTCCGTGGCGTGGGTATGGGTGCCACGGACCTATCGTTCCTGGTTGCCGCTTGTCCTGTTACTGGTAGCAGTGGAGCCGGATTCGGAAGGAGGGGGTTTTCTCCTTTCTCAGGGTCTTCTCGTTGCAGAAGGCCCTGAGGTGAGTCTTCGATCCACAGCGAAAGCATTTCGGGCGTTTGCCCTCAACACTTATGGGCAGTTGAGTGCCGTTATCGAAGTCTATCACATCCGGGATAGCTTCGATGCACTCCTGGTTGGTTTGGATTAACATCTCAATGGAGGTGCCGATCCAATCTTCTCTTACTCTTTCTGTACTTGCAGTACAGTTGTTTTGTCCTCGATTCCAAAGAGAACAGACGCGGCCAGCCAAGAAGAGGCCATCCCGGGGGGGGGGGGGGGTCAGTTTGACCCTCACAATTTTTTGCCCGCAGTAGGAGGGCACCAACACCATTTCCTCGCTTCTTAGGGTCACTAAGGATTGAGCCTTTGCCTCCTGGGGTGTGGCAAAAAGCACGTCTACGGTGGCATATTTCTTGCCTCGGGTGATATGCGTTTTACGCTGCCACACAGACCCTAAGGCTTTTTGTATTTGAGCCTCTGTGGCTCTTTCAACTCTATGGGATTTTGTTCTTACTGTACGGTACGTGACCGTACAGTGCTGTTGGGTTTCGAAAAAATTTTCGGCTACCTTGCAGATTGCTCGGTGTCCGGTTTTCGTCACCATCTTCTTCGCTTCCTCTAATTCCTCATTTGTTATGAGGATGGTTTCCAGGTTCTTTGCGATACCTGCAAACGAGATTGGTTTTTCTTTGCTACTGTTGTTGTTGTTGTCGTCAGAGCTGCTGTTACTTTTGTTGTTGCTGCAGGTACTACGACTGCCGCCGCCGCTGTTGCTGTGGTTGTTGTTGTTGTTGCTGCTGCTGCTGTTGTTGTTGCTGTTGCTGCTAATGCTGTTGTTGTTTATGCTGCCGCTGATGCTGTTTCGGCTGCTACCGTTGTTTTCCTCGTCACTATTGCTGCTGCTGCTGTTATTACGGCTGCTACTGCTATTATTCATGACGTCAGACGAATGAAATGGGTTTTCGTATTTCCCGCACACCTTTTTCGTCGTCGTCGTCGTGGAGAAATCTTCCATGTTTTTCACGTGATTTTGTAAACTATTTTTCTTTACTGGCGTCGCTTGCAAAAGAGAAGGGAGGGAGGGAGAGAGACACATTTAGAGAAAGGAGGGAGAGAGACAATCTTCTCTCTGCTGTAGTGACGATTGAGGAAGAAGACGGAATGAGTGGGAGTGACCTATGAAAATTCTTTTTCGTGGCCATGTTGTTTTTTTGTTTAAAATAAATATTGGGCACAAAACCCCAATAAGCGGTTATTTAACCCCGAAGGGCCAAATAACGGGCAGAAAAACCCCTCTCACGAGGAGGAAGGTGTTTTTGTCTACAATATGGTTACAGTTTTAAACAATTTACAATTGTTATAGTGGTCAAAATTTACAATACCTTACAGAGCCGAGCCTCCGTCAACCATAGCATTCAATAATAATAATAATGATTTCATTTATTGGCCACAAGGGCCGACATATAGGGGACAATACAAAAGACTGGGACAGTGGGGTTTTACAGAAAAATCGAGTAAACAATATGAATAAACAAAGTAACAATAACAAAGTAACAATAAAGTAACAAGAAAATTACAACAAGAAAACATTCCCAATAGGGGGGATGACCACCTAGGGTTCGCTCAGGTACCCCACCAGTCCTGAACGACCCGACGCTTCGAGAGAACTTTGGAAGGGCACCCCTCTCCTCTTCAAATTTACCTACCTACAGCCGCATGACCAGAGTAGGCCCACTCACACGGGCCATTCTCGCCACATTCACCCACCTTTCAGCAAATGTACTGGGGGGGGAGCACTTCTCTCTCCACCCTCACCTTCCTTTCCAAGTGAAACTTGAAAAAGTTGATGAGGGATTGGCCGAAGAGAAAAGTGTCTGTCTTCAGTCCTTTCAACCTCATCCACCATACAACCTCTTTCGCTACTGCCACCAGACAGAGGAAAATTGCCTGCCCTTCCTGGCCAAAAGAAGGCGGCGGGTCGATCTTCACTATGGACTCGGCCGATAGCCGGATCCGTTCTACACGCAACAACAGCTGTTCAACATAACTCCACAAGTCAGTAATGCACGGACACTGGACGAGTGCGTGCAGAACGGTTTCGTCGCTCTGCGCGCATCTCGGGCAGGTCCGTCTGATAGCACTTCCGTGCCTGTAGAGTTTATCTCGAACCGGTAGTGCACCCCGGTAGCACTGCCAAGCGAGGGATTTTTGGAAATTATCCATCGTCCCTGGCTCGAAAGTCCTCCGGTACAGACTGGTTAGTTCGACTTCGTTGACTCCCAGAGCCGCTCCGAGTGCGTCGTCGCACTTGCCCACCACTAATCCTCTATAGAACTCGAGAGTGGAAGTTCTACTGACCGCATTGCCCGCCTGGTAGAGGGCAGTGAGTGCCTGGCAAAATTCCAGATGCCAGTCACCCAGTCTCGGTCTCTTCTTGACCCAGGACTGCAACTCAGTCAAAGAAACGAGCTGCAGAAAGGCCCGTCTGACAAACGGCGACCACACCTGTTCACCGTTTAGGCAGAATATCTGGAGATGCCGCAGCCTCAGCGCGTGCCTGCGCATCATTAGCCACGGCATGCCCAGCCCTCCACGTAGAGGGTGCTGGCAGCAGATGGACCGCCTCACCAGCGGAACCTGACCCCTCCACAAGAATTTGAAGAGGAGCCGCTCCAAGATGGCGAAGCGCGAACGGGGGCAAGGGACGACAGTCAGACGGTAGTAGATGACGGACGCGATGTACGCGTTCGCCACCTCCGCCCGACCTTTCAGTGATAGCTTTATCCCAGCCCATTTCTGGGTGAGACTGACTACCCTGCCCGTCACCTCGTCCCAATTCCTATCCACCTGGAAGTCTGGCCCGAACCAAACTCCTAGCTACTTTACCGGTCCGTCCGTCCGTACAGCGCCTAACGACGCTGTTGGACGGCATGGACTTGCCTCTCCAGGTGCCGAGTTGCAAGCCTACTGACTTTTCCGGGTTAAGTTTTGCTCCCGTCAACCTTTCATATTCCTCCAATAAGTTGCCGACCACCTCGATTTCTGAGGTGTCCGACACCATCACGGTGATGTCGTCCGCATAAGCCGACAGAGCCTTTCCGTGTCCCGGTTTGAGCGGGATGCCCTGCAACAGCTCCAGCTTCCGCAGTAAAGGCTCGAGAGTCAATACGTACATAAGGGAGAAGAGAGGGCACCCTTGACGGACCGATCGGGAGACCTGAAACGGTTCCGAGAGGTGGCCATTAATTTTGACCATCGAGCAGGTGCCGCTGTGCATTGCAGCGATCCAGCTTCTGAAGATGGGGCCGAAGCCAGCCGCCTTGAGGACAGCCTCCAGGTACCAATGGTCGACCCTATCGAATGCTTTCGATTGATCTAAATTGATCAGAGCCCCACCGAAGCCAGGTTTACACCCTACCCTCTCTATGATGTATCGCATTAGGTGGAGGTTGTCGCGTATGGACCTGGTTGGGATTGCGCAAGTTTGCGCCTCCCCAACCAAATCCCCGACGACAAGCGCCAACCTCTTCGCTAACATCCTGGCCAAAATCTTAACCTCTGTGTTGAGCAGAGTTATGGGCCTGAAATTGTCTAATGTGTCCGTCCCTCTTGTTCTCGTCTTTCCTTATCAGCGTCACTACGCCCCGGCTCACAGAACTGGGAATACTCCCGTTTTGCTGCCAGTTGCAGTAGAGGGCTTCGAGGAGATTGGAGAACAAGTCTGGCATATTTACGTAAAGCTCGTAGGGCAGACCATCCAAACCGGGTGACTTGCGCCTCATGCAGCCTACAAGGGCATCCTGAATCTCGGCTGAAGTAATTGGCCTTTCGCAGCGCCCAGCGTCAGCCGTCGAGAGTTGCGGCAAGCCATCGAGGTAGGGACTGAAGTCCGCCACCATCTCTGACCCGCCACTTCCCCCGAACAACCGAGCAAAATGTTGGCGAAAGGCCTCACACATCCTCTTGGAATCGTTCAGCTCGAGACCGTCTCGGTCCGTCAAAGACCGAATCTTGGTTTTATTACCACGCTGCGCCTCTGCCACGCGGGCCCATCGAACAGCTTTGGTACCCTCGTTTCTCAGAGCACGCGCCTTAGCTCTGACAATGCAACCTTCGTGTTTCGCATTGAAGAAATGGTCTAATGCCATTCTCGCCGCTAGCACATCAGTTGCAATGCCACTACCAATAGCCTCGTCTAACTTATCTACCAACTCTCCCTCCTTTCTATTTTTCTCTAATGCTACTTCTTTGCTAAACTCTATCGACATTACTCTAATCTCTCTTTTGAGAGCCCCCCCCACCATCTATTGTTGACGATTCCCCCTGTCAACTTTTTCTTAACTAAATTGTTGACCTGGTCCCTGTAAGCCTTACGTGCCGGAAATGACATGTTTAGCTTCCAGTAACCAGGTCCTAACCTACACATTTTATCTAGGTCGACCATACAGATCACAAACTTGTGATCTGAATAGGCGACCGTTTCAAAACGTGGACAGCTTACACTATTTCTGTCTATTTTCCTAATGAATATCCTGTCTATATACGATCTAGATGACCCTATGCGGTTAGCCCAGGTCCACACTGGCGCATTAGGGAAATCTAGTCGGTACCTGTCAGACAGTTGGAACTGGCTGATCAGGTTCTTGAGGCTTTTGCACCCCCCGCTCCTATCGGATACTCCTACACAGTCCCAGCGTGCGTCTAAGATGCCGTTCCAGTCCCCCGCTAACAGTAAAGGGCGAGACGTACCCAGAAAGGCTTCCAGACGTCTAAAGAAGTCCGGCCGTCCTGCCCCAGTAGGAGCATAGACGGCCACCAGTCTAAAGGCACCACCTTCGTTATTGTTCACGTCCAGGACCACCAACTTCCCGTCCGGGTCCCGGAAGATCGACCTTACCTCGAGATCCAGGCCTTTCCTAAACAGCACTGCCACCCCGCCTCCCATTCCCGGCCGGCTAACAGATGCAAAGATCTGATAGTCGTCGAAAATGGGGGCTAGTGCGCGCGTGTCGGAAATCCTGGTCTCGCTGACGGCAATTACATCCATTTCTATAGACCTGAGGTCGTTGAGCAGGTGACCCTGCTTCCAGGACGATCCCAGGCCTCGAACATTTAAACATCCTACTCTTAATACGGCCATGTTGGCAGGTTAAAAAAAGAGAGAGGAAGGTTTACTTACCTTCCGGGCTCTTGTGAAGGTCGGGTTGTTCGACCTCCATAGTTGGTGGGGTTTCTTTTTGGAACCCCTTTAAAAGTCTTGAAGTGGGTTTTACGTTCGGGGTTCCCACGTCCCGAGGAAAGCTGCCTCGTATTTCTTTGAATATATCGAGCGACATTCGCACCAGAATCAAATCTTCCAGCACGCGAAATGTGCTCGATTTAAAAATGTCCTCCTCTTTTTGTATATTTTCACTTCGTGCTACGAGGGGCATCAGTTTCTTGTTGGCCCTCCTGACGAGCACGAAGTTTTGTATGTTTTGTTGGTGTGATTTTATTTGTTTGCGTGGCTGTGGTGGTGTTGTTTCGGTTGTATCTGTGTTTGTTGTGAGTGCGGTGTCTGTGGTTTCAGATGTTTGTGTGTATATTTGTTCTTGCGTCTGTTTAGGTTGTTTGCGTTTGGGGGATTCTGGTGATGGTGATGGTGATGGTGATGGTGGTGTTGATGTTGGTATTATTGGAGAGATGTTTGCGTGGGTGGTGTCTGCGTTTTTTATTGTGGGTGATTTTGTGCTTTGTTGAGTTTTTTTCTTTCTTTTTGTGTTTCCTTTTTGTATTTTGGGGGATTTTGGTTTTCCCTCATCTTCACTACTCGTAGATGAGGGGTCTGTGTCTGTAAGTTTATGGTTTTATTGGTGTGTGATTTTTGGGGGAGGAGGAATTTGATAGTTTTCCTCGTTTCCCCCTTTGGTGGTCAATGTTGGTGGTGGTCTTTCTATTGGTGTTGTTGTTGGTGGTTTTGCCGGTGCCGGTGTTGGTTGTGGTCCTCGCCCCGGCGTCGGCAGCAGTGGAGCCTTTCGACCCCTTGCCTCTTTCAGCAGTTGAGGGCAGAAGGCTGGCAAATGGGTTTTTTCCTCACAAACAAAACACTGCGGCCTTTTGCCTTCGGTCATAATGTGAATGACCGTCCCATTCTGAAGGCGGATGTGGTCCGGGATTGTCTTCACATTCTCGGGTCTGATCTGGAGAAGGATCTCCAGGTCAACCCCGGACCAGTCCTCATGTGGGAGGGGTACATTATGACCTTGCTGGTTTTGCAAGGAGTCATAGCGTGTTTCATAGCGAGGGCTTCTGACTTGAACAACACCGAAATGGTGCCGTACTGTCTGCCCCTCTCTATGTATTCGGTGTCTTCTCTGATGCATCTCAGGGCGACTTCGACATCTTCTTGTGGGATTAAAACTGCCCTTTTGGTTTGTGCTGAGATGCATCTGTAATGCACCGTTCTGCGCTCCATTGTCTCAATAGCTTCTACCGGGACAGTTAAGTTGGCCCAGGTTTTCTCTTGCTTGATGAGCTTCCATACCTGGGCCAACTTTTCATCTTTGTTTGAGAGGTCCATGTTGAAGCATGGCCTCTTTTTTGCTGCTGCCGCAACGAAAGTGTTCTTCTTGTTTTCGTTGGGGGTGTTGTTGTCGTTGTCGTTGTTCTTGTTGGTGTTGTTGTTATCACTGTCGCTGTTATCATTGTTGTCTTTGTTGCCACTGTTGTTCTCGGTGCAGTTGGTATTGTTGCTGTTGGTGTTGTCGCTATTTGTTTTCATATTAGTGGTGTTGATATTGTTGTTGTATTTGTTATTTATTTTTTTTTTGTTATCTGTATTTTCGTTGTCGCTGTTACTGTCATTTTTTTCAAAATTAGAGTTCTCATTGGTATCATTGGTGTCTTTGTTTACATTGTTTGTGGTGGTGTTTGTGTTATCAATGTGTGTTAATTTCGCTGTAGCGCTCCTCTCAACTTCTACGTCGTTGTCGCACGACAGCAAACATATCGCTGGCGGGCGTGGCTCAGCCATGTTTTTTTTTTCTTCGTAAATTTTTTAACATGTAAAAAAAGTTCAAATATTTGGGCCAAAAGGCCCAAATATTATACTTTCCCCTTCACGGGGAAAAGTCTAAGGGCTTATATCCCTTACACAACAAGAAATATTTAACAACAAATAATTTTAACAGGCAAATAAAGCGACTTACTGTGAGCGATCAAAATACGTCTGCTTAGACCAATAATAATAATAATAATAATAATAATAATAATAATAATAATAATAATTGTTTCTACTATTGGCACAAGGCCAGCAATTACCCCAGTGCTTTACTGGTACTTTATTTTATCGACTTCGTAAGGATGAAAGGCAAAGTTAACCTCGGCGGGATTAGAACTCAGATCATAAAGGGGCGTAACTCTGTGCTGGAAAGCATGGCGTCCGACCTTCTACCGACACTGTCAATTAATAATAGTAATAATAGGTTCGGGCTGATTAAAATCGTGGACGCCTATAACGAAGAATATCTTGCACAACATCGCACAACATCGCAAAAGAAAGAGATCAGGGATTTAGCCAGAAAAGAAAGAAGAATATGCTAGACAAGCGCCAACGAAACCTATCAAAATATAATTTATATATGGCTTGTCTCTGTCATTTAAATACTTTGGTGAGATTGGAAACCCAAGCGAAAACAAGATGAAGAACAGCAATGACACCTTAACGTGGAATTTCTAATATAGACACAAGGCCATTAATTTGAGGGGAGGAGAAAGTCAATTATATCCACCCCAATAAATGACTGGTACTAAACCACACTTCACTACTCTACACTACATCACACCACACTACACCACACCACACTACACCACACCACACTACACCACGCTACACTACACCACACCATACTACACTACACCACACTACACCACACTACAGTACACTACACCACACTACACCACACTACAGTACACTACACCACACTACACTACACTACACCACACTACAACACACTACGTCACACTACACTACACCACACTACACTACACCACACTACAACACACTACGTCACACTACACTACACCACACTACACTACACCACACTACACCACACCACACTACACCACGCTACACTCACGCTACACTACACCACACCATACTACACTACACTACACCACACTACACTACACCACACTACACCACACTACACTACACTACACCACACTACACTACACCACACCACACTACACCACGCTACACTACACCACACCATACTACACTACACTACACCACACTACACTACACCACACTACACCACACTACACTACACTACACTCCACTACACTACACCACACTACACTACACCACACTACACCACGCTACACTACACCACACTACACCACACTACACCACAGCAAACTACACTACACTAAACTACACCACACTACACCACACCACAGTACATTACACCACACAACACTACACTACACTACACCACACTACACTACACTAAACTACACTACACTAAACCACACTACAGTACACTACACTACACTACACCACACCATACTACACTACACTAAACTACACCACACCACAGTACTCTACACCACACTACACCACACCACATTACACTACACCACACTACACTACACTACACCACACCACACTACACTACACAACACTACACTACACTAAACCACACTACACTACACCAAACCACACTACACCACACTACACCACGCCACATTACACTACACTAGACCACACTACACTAAACCACACCACACTACACCACACTACACTACACCACACTACACCACACTACACTACACTACACCACACTACACCACACCACACTACACTACACTAAACCACACTACACTAAACCACACCACACTACACCACACTGCACCTCACCACACTACACTACACTACACCACACTACACCACACCACACTACACTACACTACACTACACCACACTACACTACACTACACTACACTACACTACACTACACTACACCACACTTCACCACACCACACTACACTACACCACACTACACTACACTACACTACACCACACTACACTACACCACACTACACCACACCACACTACAGTACAGTACACTACACTAAACCACACTAGACTACACCACACTACACCACACTACACTACACCACACTACACCACACCACACTACACTACACTACACCACACTACACCACACCACACTACACTACACTAAACCACACTACACTAAACCACACCACACTACACCACACTACACCTTACCACACTACACTACACTACACTACACCACACTACACCACACCACACTACACTACACTAAACCACACTACACTAAACCACACCACACTACACCACACTACACCTCACCACACTACACTACACTACACCACACTACACCACACTACACTACACTACACCACAGCACCCTACACTACACCACACTACACCACACTACACTACACTACACTACACTACACTACACTACACCACACTTCACCACACTACACTACACCACACTACACTACACCACGTCACATTACACCACACTACACTACACCACATTACACCACACTACACTACACTACACTACACTACACCACACTTCACCACACCACACTACACTACACCACACTACACTACACCACACCACACTACACTACACTACACCACACTACACCACACCACACTACACTAAACCACACTACACCACACCACACTACAGTACAGTACACTACACTAAACCACACTAGATTACACCACACTACACCACACTACACTACACTACACCACACTACACCACACCACACTACACTACACTACACCACACCACACTACACTACACTACACCACACTACACCACACCACAGTACACTACACCACACTACACCACACTACACCACACTACACCACACCACACTACACTACACCGCACTACATCACACCACACTACACTACACTACACTAAACCACACTACACTAAACCACACTAACTACACCACACTACACCACACTACACTACACCACACTACACTACACCACACTACACTACACCGCACTACATCACACCACACTACACTACACTACACTAAACCACACTACACTAAACCACACTAACTACACCACACTACACCACACTACACTACACCACACTACACTACACCACACTACACCACACTACACTACACTACACTGAACCACACTACACTACACCTCACCTCACTACACCACACTACACTACACCACAGCACCCTACACTACACTACACCACAGCACCCTACACTACACTACACCACACTACGCCACACTACATTACACTACACTACACCACACCACACTACACCACACTACACTACACTACACCACACCACTCTACACTACACTACAACAACAACGACAACAACAACAACCACAACAACCACAACAACAACGACAACAACGCCAACAACGACAGCAGCAGCAGGGGCAATAGTAGCAACAACAAAACAATAAAAACAACAACAGCAGCAGCAGCAACAGCAGCAGCAACACCAACCACAACAGTAATAACAAAAATAACAAGAACAACAACAACAACAACAACATCAACAGCAATAATCACAACAACAGTAACAATAACAACAGCAATAATCACAACAACAACAACATCAACAGCAATAATCACAACAACAGTAACAATAACAACAGCAATAATCACAACAACAACAACAACATCAACAGCAATAATCACAACAACAGTAACAATAACAACAGCAATAAAAACAACAACAACAACAGCAGCAGCAATAATCACAACAACAGTAACAATAACAACAGCAATAATCACAACAACAACAACAACATCAACAGCAATAATCACAACAACAGTAACAATAACAACAGCAATAAAAACAACAACAACAACAGCAGCAGCAGCAGCAGCAACACCAACCACAACAGTAATAACAAAAATAACAACAAGAACAACAACAACAACAACAACAGTAATAATCACAACAACAGTAACAATAACAACAGCAATAATCACAACAACAACAACAGTAACAACAACAACAATCACAACAACACCCACCATATTAACAACAAACTCACCACCAGAGTCGCTCAGCTGGCCAGCCGCAAGTGTGAGCCTCGCGAGTTGGAATGGCTTTTCCAGCGCGTCTCCCTTGCCGTCCTCCGAGGAAACGCCTTCTTCATTCTGTCCGCCGGGCTGTGGGGAGGTCACCAATATTATTGACTGGCTTGTCATTTCATCAGTCAGATGTTTTTTAGATATCTTACCGTAGTAGCAGATGAATTAAACTCTCTGTCATATAAACAAATATATATATATAACAAATATATATATATCATCATCATCATCATCATCATTTTACGTCCGCTTTTCCCTGCTTGCAAGGATTGGACGGGTCCTATTCAGCACAGCATCTCTCCACTTGTCACGGCCCTTCGTCATCTCCTCGGCGAGTTTCACCACCTCCGCCCATGTTTTACGTGGACTACCTCTACTGCGTCTTCCTTCTACTGGGATTTCTTGGCACTTCTTTACCCAGCGGTCATCCTCCATGCGCATCACATGTCCATACCATCTCAGCCTTCTCTCCACAACTTATCCTTCTTATACCCAGTTTCTTTCTCAACTCGTCTATGCTTGGTCGTTCACGCACATTGACATTGCACATCCAACGGAGCATAATTGCTTCATTTCTCTGCAGCCGTCGCATATCCTCTGCAGTTGCTGCCCATGTCTCACTACCATGCAGCATCATGCATCTCACACAGGCATCATATAACCGTCCTTTCGTACGCAGGGAGAAACCCTTCTTTGTCAACAAAGGAAGCAGCTCCCTAAACTTCTTCCAACCAGTCCTTATTCTAGATACTATGGGTTCGGAACACCCCCCCCCCCATCCCATGCTAATCTGATCACCTAGGTACCGGATGCTATCAACCACTTCTATAGAACCCACCTGCATTGGAAAAATGTGTCTATCACTGCGATTAATACTGCCAACTTTCCCTGTACATCTACTGCATACGTAGTTTTCTCTACCTGTTAGTTTGCCTGCTATCCCACTACATCTCTTGTGTACCCAAGATCTGCATTGCGTACATTTTATGGAATTTATGCCAGTTCATTTCCTACATATCGAACATGGCCATTTCCCTGATGGAATCGGAGTGTTGTCCTCTCTTCTACTTATCAACACTTTTGTTTTAGCTATGTTCACTCTCAGTCCTCTTGATTCCAACTGCTATTTCCAGAGCCCGAATTTATTCTCTAACTCCTCTACTGATTTTGCATCTCATGAGCATCCAGTCTTAAACCCCTCTGTTATGGCTTGGAGGACAATAATGAACAAGAGGGGGCTGAGGACCGAACCCTGATGTACACCTACTTGTATCTGGAATTCCCCACTAAACTCCATACCTACTCTCACTTTACTGACAGCACCCCTATACATAGCTTGCACTGCCCTCACAAGCCATTCCTCTACACCTAGTTTCATTAGGGACCACGAGGTGACAGATCGGGGTACCCTATCAAAGGCCTTCCCTAGGTCAATAAAAGCTAAGTATAGTGGCTTATTCTTCTCTAATAACTTCTCTTGTAGTTGCCTCACTAAGAAGAGAGCATCTGTTGTACTTTTCCGAGGCACAAAACCAAACTGCATCTCATCTAATTTGACCCTTTCTCTAATCAGTTGCGCTAATATTCTCTCTGCCACTTTCATAACCTGATCCATCAGCTTTATGCCCCTATAATTGCTCCTCTCTAGAGCATCCCCCCCCCTCCTTTACCTTTGTAGCAATTTATGAGAGTACTGCTGCACCAGTCTTTGGGTATGACACCACCACATATTTATTTATTTATTTATTAAAATAACAGATTAAAGTTTAAGCAAAGAATCGCTGCTTTCACCCTTAACGGGACCGTCTGAAGATCCCGTTAAGTGTGAAAGCAGCGATTCTTTGCTTAAATTTTAAGCTGTTATTTTAATAAATATTTGCTCTAGGGTTCTTATATATTTGATATATATTCATCCTTATCGAGCCCTCTTTGGATTTTAGTCTTCGCATTTATTATTATTACTATACATATATATATGTGTGTGTCACACATATACACACACACACAAGAGTAAACAACAAAATAAAATATAGTCACCCCAGAATGACTACTCAATAAAAAAATAAATAAATGGTCTGAGAATGGAATAGACCTTCTAATAAACACATGGTACAGCTTTACCTAAACGGAAAACAGATGCTTCATCTCTGAAGTAAATTGTTAAGCGGACAGTTCATCTTCCTACTCACCACCATAGACGCTGAACTGGCCAGCCGCAGGTGTGAGCCTCGCGTGCTGGAATGGCTTTTCCAGCAATTTCCCTTGCTGTCCTCCGGGGAAACGCCTTCTCCATTCTGTCCTCCGGGACTGTGGGGAGGCCAACAATATGATTGACTGACTTGTCATTTCATCAGTCAGATGTTTTTAGACATCACCCAGTTAAATATGATTCATTCTGTGCTGTAACTACCCTCCTACATTTATTAGATCCCTCTTTTGAGCTGCAGTTCAACTTTTAAAAACCTGATCAAAACATCAGATTCTAAACAAAGTAAAACAAACTGAAGTTGCATTTAAATTAATTAACAGACATTCTGATAAACTTTCAGCTGAAATGGCTTTTTATTTTCAATATAGAAATAATTTTTTAAAAAGGGGGTGGGACAAAAGGAAAGAAAGAATAGGGAAATATATGTCAAAAAAAAGGGAGAGAGAAAGAAAGAAGAAAAAGAACGGGAAGGGGAGGGGTAGCAAGAGCTCAGGTGCCGCAGAGGAGAGGGGGGTGAAGGGGGAGGGTAATTGGGCTTTGGGCCTAGGGCAAAAAGCAGAAGTACTGCACCCCGCTGACAAGACGGCAAAAGCATTCCCGCGGACAATGGCAAGTGACACCCGCTGCAACAGCCACCCAACCTCGCAGGACTCCCTGCTCAGACAGACCGCCGACGCTCCGATCTTGCGGAGGAGGCCGGCAGTACGGGGTCCAAGTACGCCTGAGGTCTCGACGGCGACCGATGCGAAGAGGAAGCGGCCGGACAAACCCCGGTATTTGTTTATTTTACCTTCTTCTGCGAGACGGCTGCGATGCCGGTGTTTGTGGCCGAAGCAACTAAGTTGGAGGCGGAGAACGTGCCGCAGCAGGTGGTGTCCCAGATGAGGGATCTACCTCCTTCGAATGGGAAGAGGGTGATTCCGTCGGGGCGCTTGCCATCTCCGCAGTCTAGGCCCGCTGGCTCCAGTTGAGATGGAAAGCCAGTTGCTTCCAGGCTTCTTCTCAATATGTCGTTGAGAGCGGTGTGTCGGGGGAACGGCCTGCGCTCTGGCGGCAAGACAGAGGGTGCAGACCGAACTTATCAACAACCGCACCGCAGCAGTATTTATGTGGCTCACACATGCACTCACCTTCAAGAAGGGTACTGGTTGATGAGGAGGGTACTGAATTGCGCCACGCGCCGCTGTTGGGCTGAGAAGCGGAGCAGAGGCAGACGAGGCGGTGTTGGTTCAAGCCAGACTCGATCCGCCTGACAGAAGACCCGCAATTGATGTCGTCCTAGTTACGTTGGACCGTGGTATATTGGGGGATAGAGAGACCTTCGCCTGTCCAGTAGGCCAGAGCCTGTTCCATCTCAGGGGCCAGGTCAAGTTCGGCCGTTTCGCTGAGAACCTCGCTGACGAAGAGAGGTAGGTAGGTGAATCTAGGTCCGAAGCTGATCGGAGGCCGAGGCCACCGAACTTCGCTTGGAGTGTTGCCTGTTGCCAGCCTGCGCTATCAAGGTTGACATTGCAGACGAGTTCCGCACAGCGTCGAATGGTGGTGGCAGGATGCACCGCGCAGCGTGAATGTGATTTTGGGGAGGGCGAAACAGTTCCTCAAGAGGAATAGCGCGAGGTGAGCGTCATTGAGGCGCAGTATTTCTGCTAATCGGAACAAATCCGCGTGCTTGGACTCCTGGCATTCTCTTATGGCTTTCGGGAGAATGGGGAAGCCGAGAATGCATGCGGCGTCCACGTCCTCGCTGGATGCTGCCGGGGAGAGATTGCTGGCCGGGACTGGAACGTCTCTGATGTCGGCAGGATGGTCTGGATGTTTGAGGCGGAGCGCTGACAAAACATCCGGTGCTGGTGGGAGCACAGCGTCGCTTGAGGCCAGCACACGAACAGCCGTCGAAACGTCGCCCTCAATTAGTTTGAGGTTGACTCTGTCCCGGGGACGTTTCGTGCTGTCGTGGATGAACTGGGGTCGTTGTGTTGGCACTGGTGGGTAGCACGAGATTGCCGAGAGGCTCGTGGGTGAAGGGTCGTAGAAAGATGTGACATTGCTCTTGAGCCTCGAAGCCAGGAAGGGGCCAGATCTGCCTCTCGCCGTTGGGTTCCCCACCAACGGGATTCCGAGTACGAGAGTAGCAAAATTGAACAGTCTGTTCCATTCCGTGGATGGCCCGAGCCAAGCGCTCGGTCGATTGAAGTTGCTAGCGCGTCAGCCACGGGAGTGCGGACAGACCTGGGTATACTGGTGATGACTCTCCGCGACTGCCTGAGGTGGGAGGTCGCCACCGAACACTCATACGAGTCGAGCGGGTCCAGGTCCCCGTTAGGTCGGGCGCCCGTGACCACCTGTGGTGTCGGGGTGGATAGGCCTGATGGGCAGTGCCACCGGTGCAAGGAATCCGACGTCTTGTGAGTTTGACGCAAGAGAGGTTTGACGCAAGCAGTTGGAGCAGTCCCTTTCTCTCTTGCGCCTGTTGCGCATGGCACACGAGTGGCACCGGTCAACCTCCCGTGGGGTGGAAGGTTGAGGAGAGGTTGGAATTGCGTTCAGGGGTGAGGGGAGTCAGATCTTCCGCCATTAGGGTAAGGAGAAGAGATGCCTGGAGCGCACGGATTAGGAGGTTGGGAGCGAGCTAGACCGGATGATTGTGAACTGTGCCTGAGGGCGAGTGCACGTATGGTGTTGAGACGAGTGCCGTGGGTGTCCGGGCAACCTAAGCAGCAAGTTCGATAACAGTGAAGGAGGAAAGAGAAGAAAAAAAGGGTGAAAAAGGGAATTTCTTTTTTTTTTTTTAAAGCAGTGGGTCACAAAGATGAAGGAGAGAGGAGAGAGGAAATTGCGGAAGGGGCCCTGAGGTCCTGAGATGCACTGAAACGAAGAAGTGCCGAGATGGATGCCGTGTGTGTGTGTGCGCGCGCACGCCTTCCAAACGGCAAATTCGACAAAAGTACAAAGTTGGAGTCGAAAGATGCTAAGGCACCGAAGAGAGGAAGCCAAAACTGGAGAATTCCGAGAAGTATCAGAGACTGTGGAGGAAAAAGACACAAGTATATGATCCGTTCACAATACACGTGGCAAGCGCCATCACCAACAAAATGTCAAATCGAAAGTTCGTTCACACAATCCCGGAACATATTTCCACCAGGAACCCACCACCGTTTAGTACAGGATTGTCACCAAACTGGGGCCCGAAGCTATCGATAAAAGAGTTCTTCTTCAATACAGGATGTTGTGGTGTGACCTGAAAGAAATTTGGCCGTCGCCTCCAGCAGGTCAAGCAACCGCATAGAGTCCCTCACTCCCTCGCTTGAAGCAAACACAATTGTTATAGGGATGAAGTATAGGATCCGTATACTGATGATTTATTATTATTATTATTATTATTATTGGCGACCTACGTAGTAAATCGTATCATCGTGAGCTCCGCAAAGGTTTGTTATTTTCAGTTGTTTAAAATTGCCATTCATGGAACATTTTTATTGTTAACTGTATATAAGTGCACATACATTGATTTCTGAAAAAGACACTCAAAAATATTGGGGCCTTGAGCCCAAAATTTAAACTTTTTATAATTATCAAACAAACAAAAAAAAAAATTTCTTTGAAAAATCATGGCCGGCTCAGAGCCACACCTTCCTCACAAACTAACACCTCACACCGACACCACCATTGTAAATATTACTACGTTTGCCAACACTAAAAATATAAGCAGTAGCAATATTTTAAATTTGTCTCAGCCAGACATTCATTTCCCGCCATTACCAATGACTGCAGGTGTTAAAGCCGCCACCCCCACCACCACTACCACAGCGACAACCCCCCCCCCCCACCACAGCGACAACAGAAACAAAAGAAAAAAATAAATTAACTCGTGATATCGAAATGAATTCAACCAAAATGAACTCTTCCACACCGAACACCACTGACGCCACCACCACCACAACTGAAACTAAAATTAACAATAACAAAATTAACGATAACAACAACAGCAACAATGAAATTAAGAAAACCACCCTGAGTTTTGCCAGAGTAGCAAAAACGTGCGAAGCGATCCAGGTAACTCAGGGGGAATTAGAAGAAGCCAAAAGAATGGTAAAGAAAGATGGGTACAGCGCCTACACCATCCACCACGCCACAACCAAAACCAACGCCTGTGGAGGATTTTCCACTCCCCGGCTTATCGCAACTGGAGACAGATTGTGACGACGAGGAGTGGAAAACGGTATCAGGAAAAAAGAAAAAAAGAAACCAAAAAAGAAAAAATTCTCTTCCTTCCCCCTCCAAAAACAAAATACAGAGGGAAACAAATAAATTATCAAACAAAAAAGTTCGGACAGATATGCCACCATCCACACCAGGATCACCAACCCCATCACCACAAACACCAACACCATCACCATCATTAACGCCAACACCACAAAAGTCACCAAAAAGCGTAACAGAAACAAATCCACAACAAACGCAAACAAAACAAAACAACCAAAACGATACACACTACACAGCATTAAATTTGAACAACCAATTATTACACTACATGCAACACAACACCAGCATCACAGAAAAAGACTACACAACAACCCAAAAGTTCACACCACGTCCACACATACAAATCACTCGCATCACACAGAAAACGTACACGACACTAAAACAAAAATTCCCCAAAGACATCGCAGACTTCCGACAAACACTCTCCAGGAGGATTTATAAGGACATCCTTCCGGAGGAGGTCACAAGCAGTGGGAAGGATGGAGAATCCATCCTTCTTCTAGGAGAAGTAAGGTAAGTGGTCTTTCCCATCTTTTCCACTCGTTTTCAACATGACCTCACTCAGAATAGGCAGCATAAATGCGCGTGGCTTGGGGTCGTCATGGAAGCAGGGCCACCTGCTCAACGACCTCAGGTCACTAAACGTAGATGTAGTGGCCATCAGCGAGACCAGAATCTCCGAAGCACGGGCCTTCGCACCGATCTTCGGCGGCTACGATGTGTACGCATCTCCCAGCCGTCCGGAATCGGGGGGGGGTTGCTGTGCTTTTTCGGAGAGGTTTGGATCTCGCCATACGGGCCATCTTCCTGGACCCAGAGGGTAAGTTGGTGGTGCTAGACGTGACCAGCGGAGACGGGCAAGCTTTCAGGCTAGTGGCCGTCTATGCGCTGACAGGAGCAGGGCGGCCTGATTTCTTCCGGCGTCTGGAGACTTTTCTTGGAACATCCCGCTCTTTAGTGTTAGTGGGCGACTGGAACGGGATCTTAGATGCACGCTGGGACTGTGCGGGATTAGCGGATAGGGGAGGATGGTGCAACAGCCTCACCAACCTGCTCAGGCGTTTTGAACTGTCTGACAGGTACCGATTGGATTTCCCGAATATGCCAATGTGGACTTGGACAAATCGCATAGAGTCATCCAGATCATATCTAGATAGAGTATTTTGTAAAGAAATAGACAGGTGTAGCATAGGCTGTCCACAATTCAAGATATTCAGCTACACGGACCATAAATTCGTGATCTGTGTGCTTGATTTAGATAGGCTTCATAGACGAGGACCCGGCTACTGGAAGCTAAACGCGTCCTTACCAGCGCGCAAGGCCTACAGAGAGCGGATTAGCGAACTAGTTAAGCGGCCGTTGACGGGGGTCATCGTCAACAACAAGTGGTGGTTTGCTCTGAAAAGAGCAATTAGAATAGAGTCCATTAGGTTTAGTAAGGCTTTAACAATAGAGAAAAATAGAGCAGAGGGAGAATTAGTTAGAAAATTAGACGAGGCGCTTAGCAAAGGCATCGCGACCGACGTACTTACGGCGAAATTGGCCCTTGACCAATTCTTCAATGCAAAGCACGAAGGTTGCGTTGTCAGAGCTAGGGTGCGTGCTCTCAGACACGAGGGGACGAAAGCCGTTCAATGGGCCCGAGTGGCGGAGGCGCGTCCTGGCAACAAAGCCACGATCCGGTCTTTGGTGGACCACGACGGGCGCATGCTACTCGATCCTGGGAAAATGTGTGAAGCTTTTCAGCGACACTTCGCTCAGCTGTTCGGGGGCAGCGGCGGGCCGGATCGAGGGATGGACTTTAGTGTCTACCTCGACGGACTGTCGCGGCTCTCGGCCACTGAGGCGGAGTGTTGCGAAAAGCCGATAACAGCCGCTGAAGTACGGGAGGCAATGACTGGCTGCACAAGGGGTAAATCGCCTGGTTTGGATGGTCTGCTCTATGAACTTTACGTACCGATGCCAGGCTTGTTCGGAGGCCTCTTGGCGGACGTCTACTGCATCTAGCAACAGAACGGGAGAACTTACAGCTCTGTGAGCCGAGGAGCTATGGCGCTGCTGAGAAAGGATCCGAACAAGGGGGATAACATAGATAATTTTAGGCCCATAACTCTGCTAAACACAGAGTTCAAGATTTTAGCCAAGGTGCTAGCAAAGAGGTTGGCGCTTGTCGTTGGTGGTCTGGTGGGAGAGGCGCAGACATGCGCCATTCCGGACAGATCCATCCATGACAACCTCGACCTCTTGCGATGCATCGTAGAGGGGGTAGCTAGGGAACCTGGCATGGGTGGGTCCTTGATCAATTTAGATCAGTCGAAAGCTTTCGATAGGGTCGACCATCGTTACCTAGCGGCAGTCCTGGGGGCAGCTGGCTTTGGGCCCGTTTTCAGAGGCTGGATCGCTGCCATGCACAGCGACATCTGCTCTGTGGTGAGAGTGAACGGTCACCTTTCGGAACCGTTCAACATCATGCGCTCGGTCCGCCAAGGATGTCCCCTCTCGTCCCTCTTGTACGTATTGACTTTCGAGCCATTACTGCACAAACTGGAGACGTTGAGGGGCGTCCTGCGCGAACTAGGATACGGAAGATCCGTGTCAGCATATGCGGACGATGTCACCGTAGTGGTGTCGAACGCCAAACACATCGAGGGGATCGGCACTACACTAAGAGAATACGAAGCGGTGACAGGAGCAATGATCAACCAGGAAAAGTCAGTGGGCCTGCAGCTCAGCACCTGGAGAGGCAGGTCCATGCCGTCCAACAGCGTCGTCGGGCGCTGGACAGACGGACCGGTTAAATTGCTCGGGGTCTGGTTCGGTCCGGAACTCCTGACGGACAAAAACTGGGGCGAGGTGACGAGCAGGGTGGCTTCTCTCACCCAGAAATGGGCCGAGCGGAAGCTATCCCTGAAACGTCGAGCGGAGGTGGCTAACGTGTATATCGCGTCCGTCATCTCCTACCGCCTGACCGTCGTACCTTGTCCTAAGCCCCGCCTGACTGCACTGGAGCGTTTGCTCTTTAGCTTTTTGTGGAAGGGACGCGCTCCGATGGTCAGGCAGTCCATCTGCTGTCAACACCCGCTACGTGGAGGACTGGGAATGCTGTGGCTGGTGATGCGCAGACACGCGCTCGGGCTACGACATCTCCACCTCTTCCTCGACGGTGATCAGGTGTGGTCACCGTTTGCTAGACGCGTCTTTCCCCCAGCTCGTCTCCTTGACGGAGCTGCAGTCCTGGGTCAAGCGAAGACCGAGAGGGAGCGCTTGGAGACTGGAATGTCTTCAGGCGCTCACAGCCCTCGATCAATCGGGCAATGTGATCGGTGGAAACTCCACCTTGGCGTTCTATAGAGGATTATTGGAGGGGAAGAGCGACGACGTACTTGGGAAACTCTAGGCGTCGACGAAAATCAACTAGCCAACCTCTTCGGAAGAACTTTCGGGCCGGGGCCTATGGACAACTTCCAGAAATCCCTGGCCTGGCAGTGCTACCGAGGAGCTTTGCCAGTTCGGGATAAACTCTACAGGCATGGAGGTGCCGTCAGCCGGGTATGTCCGAGATGCGCGCAGGGCGACGAAACCGTCCTGCACGCACTCGTCCAGTGTCCGAGCATTGCTGACTTGTGGGTTTATGTCGAACACCTGCTGTCGCGTGTAGGACGGATCCAGCTATCAGCTGAGTCCATCGTGAGGATTGCCCCGCCCTCTTCCTTTAGCCGGGAAGGGCAGGCAGTTTTTATCTGTCTGGTGGCCATGGCGAAAGAGATAGTATGGTGGACACTTACCTCTTCGGTGATGCCCTGATTAACTTTTTCAAATTTCATTTGAAAAGAAAAATCAGGGTAGAAAGGGAAGTGCTCTCTTCCCAGCATTTTGTTAAAAGATGGGTGAGAGAGGCAAGAATGGCCCGAGGGAATGGGCCTACTCTGAGTATGTGTCAGTAAATTAAAGGTGGAAAACTGGGAGAGGACACTTTCTCTGGTGGTCAGGGTCACTGTGGCTTTTTAATAGGCTTTATCCACGAATGTACCTCGGAAGTCTCCCCCCTATTGGGGAATTTTTTCATTGTTCTAATATTACATCCTCTGTTTCTTGTTTTTTACACGCAGAAATGCCCATTTGTACCGTCCTGTATTGTCCTTAATGTCTACTTTATGTAAACCCTTGTGGTTAATAAAGAAAGTATTATTATTATTATTATTATTAGTAGTAGTAGTAGTAGTAGTAGTAGTAGTAGTAGTAGTAGTATCGTGTGGTGATTGCTGGTATTATGATGTTAGTGCTACCTATTTCGGCTGACAAGCTGGCTTCTGAATCAACTTCTGTGAGGGAAGCTCCCATGGCTTTCTTTGACCGGGGTCACTGGCTTTCGACATTTTGAAATTTGGTGAAATTCTAATAAATTTTACACAACTTATTTCTTCTCAGAAACGACTTGCTCTGTACATTATAAGTTGTATCATTTCGCAGCACAATATATAAATATTCTCTTTTTTTTCTCCTCTCTTTCTAACCCGATTCAAATAATTATTTGGCAGTGAATTGATGGTCGGTTTTGTTTTTGTTTCCTTTTATTTTTTCTCTCTCGCCTTACCGTATAATTTGGTGCGTTTTATTTGTGAGGTTCCTATCAATGGTTAATAGTATTTATTATTTGTGGTCATATTTACATTCTAGGATGTATTCCATCATAACAGCACATTCTGCTTCCCAGCATCTTGTATTAAACAGTGAATTAATGCCACGAATGTTTGGAACGAAAGAATATTTGACTATAGAGTATTTAGATAATCCAAGCGTAAAATCACGAATGTGGAGTAAACAAATCTTAAATAGAGCTTGGAGCAGATGTTACGTTAACAGAACATTCGGACAGAATAGATATGGATAGAATCTAGTGGATTTAAGCATATGTTAGAACTGATGAAGCAACGTGTTTTAAGATAAACATTCATTATAAACTAACTTTAATCTTTTTAACTCAAGAGGATTGGGATTTGATGCAAGCAAATTTCCTTCATCGATATCAAGTTCAACATCTTTTTGGACTTCAATACTTTTCATGTTTCATTTCAGTTTTTATTTTTTATTTTCTTTAACCTTCTTAATAGATTATTAGATTATATGTTGACTTTTGTTTTCACCTGGACTCTATACTTCTCTAAGTTATATCTATAAGGCAGCATAAGAATCTTCGCAGATGATTCGAAGCTCCAGAAGGTCATCAATGGCGTGGGTGGCCAGATATGCCTCCAATCAGATCTACTGGCTGTTATCCAATGGACGGAAAAGAACAATATGCTGCTGAACGAGGATAAATTTGAATTAATCCACTTTGGAAAAGAGGATTCCCTGAAATTCCGATACTCCCTTCCTTCAGGTGAAACTCTCGTGACATCCAACAACATCAGAGACTTTGGAGTAATTGTGGACAACAACATAAGCTGGGCCACTCATATAAACAACAAAGTTGACATGGCCAGCAGAATGTGTTCCTGGATTCTCAGAACCTTCCAGTCGAGAGATATCCAGACTATTATCTTTCTCTTCTCTACTTTTGCCCGACCCCACCTTGAATACTGTTGTCCGCTGTGGTCTCCCCACACAAAACAAAGTATCATCAAAATTGAAGCTCCTCAAATGTCAATCACGAAAAAGATAAATGGCATGTCAGGCCTTGACTACTGGGGTCGACGAGAAAAACTCAAACTCATTCTCTTCAACGCCGCTGTGAACGCTACATTATCTACATGATGTGGGAAATATTCCATCAGCATTGCCCAAATGATGTTGGCATCACCTTTAAACTACACCCAAGGCTTGGGCATGTGCTATCCGCCCACAACAAAAATCAAACTCATAACAACAATACGGCACAATTATTTCACCTTAATTGCCCCCGCTCTCGTTAATATTACACCAACACACATTAAAACAGAAACAGACCTCATAAAGCTCAAGAAGTCTTTGGACAAATTCCATCAAGAAATCCCGGATGAATCTCCTACACCCGGATATAACTCCGTAAACAATAACTCCCTTCTTGAGTGGGCCATGGTGTCCAAATCTTGATTTGAAAGAGTTCGCCAGGTGGTGCTATTAAGACATGACCTGGGCCAATACTGGCCAACACCTATCAAAGTTATCAAAGTTATATATATATATATATATATATATATATATATATATATACAGTATTTACGTATCGAGAGAGAGAAAAAAAGGGGAGGATAGGTGATACATATAGTTATTTGCCAAGTAGCGTATGCCAAAGGTGCTCGATACTAGTGCCGGCAGTATTAAATATTGGAAGTGTTAATATTTAGTGGGCTAGAGAGTTAGCAGAGCGTAAGCACGTGAAATAGTAAAAAATCGGAGAATAGACCGTTAAAACATGTTTATTTAAAACAGCACCTACGTACGTTTCGCCCAGTTGGGCTTCTCAAGGGCATAAATAACCAAAAGTGTTCCTGACATTGCTTGGAAAGAGTTTTTGGGGTAAAATAGCGTGTTTTGATTTTGCAGCAGGTCAAGGGAGGTAACTCTGTTAGGGCAGTCTTTCCCGGACAAATTTTTATCCGTTACAAGATGCGGTTAAAACCTTACCATTGTCGATACGCACAGGGTCATGTAACCAACGCTTATTTTGAGACGTTTGTTTGTCGCATCCGTTTGTCTGGGCTGTTTGAGGCTGGGTCTGGTATGCATGGTTAGTTTCCTGGGTGTTATTTTGCAGCGCCTGCCCGCCGGGGTGTTAAAACTTGTTGCAGGGAGCTCCGGTGCACGTTTTCACTCCTCATCCTTAACCCATCTGAAGAAGAATATTTTTAAGCGATGTGTACAACTTATCGCTGTTTCAGCTCTGCTGTTGATGAGCTCGTGAGGTGCAGTTATGATGTGGTAGAGCTCCATGAAGCAAAGATCGCACTTCCTCTTGAAGTTGTATGGTGCAGCCCTGCCGACAATATCCCAGTGCGTGGAGAAGCTGATGTATATATATATATATATATATATATAGGAAAATATTTAACCCCGACGGCAGAGCTCAAGCCGTTTCGACGGCTATTTCTGGACTAATTTAGAATGTTTAGCGTAGTAATAAATAGCTGAACTTTTCAAGGGGTAATTCCTTATATGGGAAGATTGTAGTTGTCAAAAGGATTGGTCAAAATTTCGTGTAAACACAATTAAATCTTTCATGGCGGTGGGTCGGAGGTGGGGATGGCTGAAATTGCCTGTAGAATAACGAGGGAGTGGGTGGAGCCGGTCAAGCGTTGAAAGTTGGGTGTTCGCACAAAACATCTCCCCCCTCAAACAACAAGAAACTCAACTCCTATGGAAGAAACAACCTAGACATTAGTGGAGAGCCGACCAGGAGGTGTAACTGCCCTGATAGATCTACGTGCCCCCGCAACAACAGATGCCGAGAACGTAACGTGATCTACAAATGCAACGTGAGGACGGAAAACGCCAACAAAGCCTATATAGGATTAACCGCTTGTGACTTTAAGACCCGGCTCTACCAACATCGACATACGTTCCGAAACCCGGCCCGGCGTCATGCTACTACACTTTCGGGCCACATCTGGGACCTCCAAGATAATAACATAACATACAATCTTACTTGGAGCCTACTGTCCAGGGCTAACTCCTACACGGGAGGGTACCGTTCGTGTAACTTATGCTCGGAGGAAACAATACAAATGCTGTTTACGAAGGACCAACTCCTAAGCAAAAAAGACGAACTTGTAACTGCATGTAAACACCGATTGCGTGGGACGTACCTCGCCCTCAAACCCCCTTATGACTCGGGTGGGTAGACAATGGCTGCAACATCCTTCTTTTCCCCACTTGCCGAACAAGGTAGGGGAAACTCCAGCATACATAGGTAGATGTACTTCTTTCCTTTTTCCCTTTATCTCTTCTTATCACTTCCTTCCACTCCCTCTCCTCTTCCTTTTCCTTTCTCCTCATTCGCCTACCTCGAGGCAGCCCATCGGGCTTTTCTAGCCTCAATACCCCCACCCCAGCAAATTCTATATAGCATTGGCTGAAAACGCAATACCAGCTAAAAATATAGCAGCTGCTTTAGACTCTAGAGATTTTTTTTATTATTTTTTACTATTTAATTTTTTTATTATTTTTATTTATTATCTTTTAATCTCAATTTATTAATCTTTTAATTTTATAACTTCCCACTCTCAGATTCCTCCAGAATTCTTTTTCGCCTGCTTTCTAACTAGCCTAATTTCATACACACTCCTTAGAATTTGCTGTATAGAATTCACTTTCAACGTTTGACCGGCTCCACCCACTCCCTCATTGTTCTACAGGCAAATTAAGCCACCCCGACCTCCCACCCACCACCATGAAATATTTAATTGTGTTTACAAGAAATTTTGACCAATCCTTTTGACAACTACATTCTTCCCATATAAGGAATTACTCCTTGAAAAGTTCGGCTATTTATTACCACGCTAAAAATTCTAAATTAGTCCGGAAATAGCCGTCGAAACGGCTTGAGCTCTGCCGTCGGAGTTAGAAATTTTCCTATTACCCACTCTACAACCCTAAGTATTGAGTACTCTGGTGCGTTATGGTCCATCTGGTTCCTTACCACACTTCCTTCGTTATATATATATATATATATATATATATATATATATATATATATATATATATACTGTAGTAAAAGTTTGGTAGAAATATCTAAGGGTAAGAGCACTGAGTCCATTGGACGAATTTAGTATAAATAATTACAACAGTGACATAAACAGGTACTCAAGTTTTGTTGGGTTCTGGACTCCAACTCATTCAGCCTGTCAGATCCTCTGATTGAACTTTCGTCCTATCTGATAAAACCAACAACCTGTATGAATTAGATCAGTCCACCTATAATCAACTTCTTAACAAAACCATACAGACAAAATGCAAAAAAGCTGACCCTGCTACTTATTATGCCATCAATACTGAGGCGAAGGATATAGCCGCCACCTTTAGAGTAGATAACAAGTTAGAGTGCTTGGCTAGGAGAGAGGCTTATATTACACTTCAGGACCATAAGGACGGCTTTGCCAACAAACAAACTTGCAGACTTATGAACCCTGCTAAAACGGAGCTAGGTCTTGTTAGTAAAGACATACTCAGGAAAACCGTTATAGCTTGTTTTAAACAAACACACTAAAAATGTCCTCAAACACACTAAGAATGCTAGGTTTACACAATTTGACTTTATGGACTTTTACCCCTCGATATCCAAGACTTTACTTAATAAGGTCCTGGATATTGCTTCTAAATTTGCTAACATAGATGGCTTGGACTGATTAGTTATATCCCACTGTAGGGAAACCCTCCTCTTTAGTAACGGTAACCCATGGATTAAAAAAATCCACTACCAATGACCTATTCGATGTACCGATGATATCATTTGACAGCGCCGATATATGCGATCTGGTGGGCCTATTTACTCTAGACACTATACAGAATAAATTCCCTGACTTCCATACGGGCCTATATCGCGATGACGGTCTGGTTATATCCAGTCATAAAAGTGGTCATGACCTGGGAACTTTCATGAAAAGCTCGCTACCTTCAACAGCCTAAGTTTAAGAATTACGAGAGCTACCAATCTCACTAATGTCAACTTCCTAGACGTTAACTTGGACCTATATACACGCACATATAGACCATTCCACAAATTTCGGTACATCCGTAAGGACTCTAGCCACACCCTATAGTTTTTAAAAACCTTATTAACAACTTCTTTTCCAGCAAAGCCATTTTTGATAGAGCAGCACCCTACTATAATTCAGTACTAAGTAACAGCGGCTTCTCCGAAAAATCACGTACTCTCCAGATCACCGTCCTACATCTAGTAAGAAAAAACCTAGACATAAAGATGTCTTATGGTTCGCACCACCTTTCTCACTTAATGTGAAAACTAATGTAGTTTAAAAAATCCTAGCCCTCATAGATCTCCATTTCCCTGTGGGCCATAAATACGGAAATATATTTAATCGCCATACAGTAAAAATAGGATACTCTTGCATTAACAATATTAAATCCTATGGGTAGAAATTTTGTCGCCTTTGTAATTCTGAAAAATAGTATATTCTCTCACAACTAGCTTCAGATAAACACTGCCTTAACTCACGGTTTCATTGCTTTGGAAGCTGTCTTCACGAGAAGAAGTATATTTTGAGTAAATGGCTTAGACCTGACTAACAGGTCCAGAAGTATACTTTGATGATCTGACTATTTTGTATATCAAAGAAATTGGATTCTTTGAGTCAGCTAGAAAAAAAATAATTTTCTTTATAATTTTCTTCAATCTTCACTGTGGTCTCTCAAGAGTTGTCTCCCTTGATTTTACCTTCTAATTAAAAAAAAACTTTTCTAACTAATACCTTTGTTTAAACTCTTATGATATATTTCTAACAGAAAAGCACAATCAACCCCAGGTGGCCATTTTTATTGTTATCTTTCTTATGATAGGCTGAATGAGCTATGGTCCAGAACTCAACGAAACTTAAGTACATGTTTATGTCACTGTTGTAATTTTAGTTTTATATATATATATATA
>OZ024741.1:218156025-218166025 GCA_964016885.1 Eledone cirrhosa | reverse complement strand
GTTTTCTCGAAGAACTGCTGGCATATGTAGCCTGCATACTGAAGTGTCGGTAAGCAACCAACACATACTCAAATTTATATACATATATATAATAATAATAATAAAATGTGGAGAGGAAGCACAAAAGGAAAAAAATATATTTTTCTTCCTAATAATCGTCTCTTTCTCCCTGTTTTCACATATATATATATATATATATATATATATATATATATATATATATATATATATATATATAATGAAAAATTGAACGGGAACAAAACAGAGAGGCAGTACAACAAATGTTTATTAATTTCACGCTCTTGAGGGTGGGGTGGTGGTGGGGAACGACGTTTCGGGCATAAGCCCTTCTTCAGGTGAAAAGTGTGGGGGAAGAGAGTTCAAAGGGTGTGTAGGGGAGTGGTGGAGAGACATAGCAAAAAGGGGGTGAGAGGAAACGGTGCAAATGAAATTAAAAATAAAGGCATGATCAAAATAAAATTAAAATGGGGTAAATTAAAATGGTGGAAGGGTGTGGGGCGTGTAAGGGTGGTGGCGGTGGAGTGGGGAGAGGGAGACGGGGTGTCCGAGCGGGGAGGGCTGAAGGTGGTGTGTGTGTGTAGGTGTATGTGTGTGTGTGTGTGTGTGTGAAAGCAAGGGTTGGGGGAAGAACGGGGTTGCATGTTCAGGAAGAGGTGTGTGTGGGGTGGGATGTAGGTCGGAGTGTGTGTGCGTGAGTGGATAGAGGGTTTGGGGAGAGGAATCCGGAGGCTGAATGTGTAAATATGTGGTGGTACGCACGTGTGTGTGTGGTGTTTAAGCGTGTTGTGGGTGTAGGTGGCGTGTGGGGAAAAAATATTTTTGTGTGTGTGGGTGAGTCATAAAGGTGATTCCGTAAGAAGATGTGGTGGAATGCTTAGTAAAATCCTTTGATGTGGTGGATTCCGGGATCAAGGTTCACATACGTGTTATCCGTGAAGAGATTGGTCGGAAGAGGGGAGATGTTGGGTGCGCGCGCAACAGGAAGTGGTCAAGGCAGGAGGAGTGTTGTGTGTCTGTGTGTGTGGGGAGGTGGTCAGAGGGCATAGCAGCAGTAGGGTAGAATGATGGTAAGTGAAGGTGTGTTGTGTGTCTGTGTGTGCGGGGAGGTGGTCAGAGGGCAGAGCAGCAGTAGGGTAGAATGGTAAAGGGGAGAGGATGGGTAGGTGTTAAAGTTGGAGTGAGGAGGGGGTGTATTAGTAGAGGCGTTAGTGGGATGAGTGAGTGTTTGAGAAAGGGTGTGGGTGGAGCGGGGAGAGAAGGGTGTGGGGGTCGATGGAGGGAGTGTGGTGTACTGGTGTGTGTGTTTGGTGAAGGGGGTGTTAGTATACAGGAGGTGGAGAAAGGGTTGAATGCGGGTGTTAGTGGGGGTCAGTGGTGGTAGGGTGTGTAGAGTGGGTGGTCTAAGAGGGTGTGTTTACGTGTGCGTAGGGTTGGGGGTGTTAGTGATGTTAGTTGCGTGTAGGGTGGGTGGTGTAAGTGGGTGTGTGTGTTCGTGTGCTTGGGGTCAGGGGGTGTTAGTGATGTTAGTTGCGGGGTGGTGGGGTGGATGTGTGGGGGTGAGGGTTAGTGGTGGTAGTAGGGTGTGTGTTTAGTGTGAGCGCGTGTATATATGTGCCGGTAGGTGTGTGCGTGTGATAAGGAGGGGGGAAGAAGGGAGGGATGTTAGTATGTTAGTTGGGGAAGGGTGGTCGGATGTGGGGTGCAGTGGAGGTGTTAGTATTGTTAGTTGTGGGGTGGGCGGGGAAAAGGAGGGGTGTGTTAGTGGTGTTAGTGGGGGATATGTGTGGGGGAGGGGGGAGGTCGAAGGCTAAAGGAATAAGGGTGGGGAGTTTGAAGGAGGGGAGTGGTGGGGCTGGGAAGATGTGGGAGGTGGAGGGGTCGGACTGGAGGCGTCGGAAGAGGCGGAGGATGGTGCGGTGGAGGGGTATGGTGGAGGGGTGATAGGTGATGGGGAAGGGGAGACGGTGGGTGGGTGTGCGGTGGCGTGGGTGAGGGTGGTGGAGCAGTGGATAGCACGGGCGCGGGTGAGAGCGGTGTGGACGAGAGAGGGGGGTAACCTCTGCGGATGAAATGGCTGACTAGGGAAAGAGCCTGGGACTCAAAGTCGGCATCTCGGCTACAGAGGCGGCGGATCCTGAGGAGTTGGGAGTAGGGAATAGAGTGTTTAGTGTGTATGGGGTGGGAAGAGGTGAAGTCGAGGTAAGAGTGGGAGTCGGTGGGTTTGAAGAAGGCGGAGGTGACGAGGGAGTGGTGGGAGGGGTTGAAGGCGACGGAGATGTCTAAGAAGTGGACGTGGGTGGTGGAGATAGAGGTGGTGAAGTGGAGGGAGGGGTGGAAGGAGCAGAAGAAGGAGAGAAAGGAGTCGAGCTGTTCTCAGGTGAGGGTCGTGGCTCCGATACAGTCGTCGATGTAACGACCGTACAGTGCGGGCGTGGGGCCGGTGTACTGGGCAAAGATTTGGGCCTCAACATGGCCAACAAAAAGGTTGGCATAGTTTGGGCCCATTCTTGTACCCATGGCTACCCCCGTGACCTGTTGGTAAAACTCACCCGAGAACGAGAAACAATTGAGGGTGAGGACCAGCTCGGCGCGGCGAAGGAGGGTGGGGTGGAGGGAATGGGGAGGGGCGAAGGTCGAGGTAGTGTTTGAGGGCGCGTAGGTCGTCGGCGTGGGGGATGACGGTATAGAGGGACTTGATGTCTAGGGTGAAGAGGAAGGGCTGTGGGCCGGGTGGGAAGGAGTCGAAAAGGCGCAGGGCGTGGTATTGGAGATGTGGGAGGGGAGGGTGGTGACAAGGGGGACGAGGATGGAGTCGAGAAAGGCGGAGATGAGTTCGGTGGGTCAGTTGCAAGCGGAGACGATGGGGCGGCCGGGGTTGTCGGGTTTGTGGAGTTTGGGGAGGAAATAGATGGTGGGGGTGCGGGAGGTACGGACGATGAGGTGGGAAGCGGTGGGGGCAGGAGGGAGGAGGAGACAAGGTGTTGGATGGTGGAGGAAACTTGTTGTTGATAGAGGGGTGTTGGATCGGAGCTTAGAGGGCGGTAGAAGAGGGGGTTACGGAGCTGCCTGAGGGCTTCGGCCGTGTAGAGGTCCGCGCGCCACACCACCACGGCGCCTACCTTGTCCGCCGGTTTAATGACGATGTCATCAGCGGAGAGCGAGGAGTTCGCCCCGTGAGATATTATTCCGTTTGGAACGGTGGCAGAAGTCGAAACGATTTACCGCGCTACGGCTGGCATCGACGAACGCGTCCAGGGTGCTAAATTGCCCTGGGGCCGGCGTCCAAGAAGATAGTCGTCGGCCCAGGGCGAGAAACGGGTCTGGGGCGTCCGGAGCCGGTGGCGTTCGGCCGAAATGTGCCTGTAGCTTCGTGCGTCGCACGAATCGCTCGACTTCCGTTCGGGTGCGGAACTCGTCGCTGTGCGGAGTGTGGGGTATGAAGCGAAGGGCTCTACTAAGGAGTGAGCGCTCAGGTGCGGACAGGGGGAGGTCAAGGGGTATGGTGACAACAAGTGGTGGGGTTTGGGTGTGTGGGGGGAAGGGAGGGTGTGGTGAGGGTGTGGTGAGGGGTGAGGTGGAGGGTGGAGATTGGGTAGGGTTGTGGGGCGAGGGAGGGGTGGAAAGTGGTGAGCTCATGGGGATGGGCGGGTGGTGGTGGATGGGGATGGTTGGGAGGAGTGAGTGTAGCTTGCGGGCTTTGGTGGAGGTGAGGAAGGAAAAGAGGTCGTGGTTGAGGTTTTGGATGAAGAGGAGGATGGCTTGGGCGAGGAGGGGGTGGCAGGTGGAGTTAAGGGGGAGGAGGGTGGGGGTCAGTTGGTGGTCAAGTTTGCGGAGGGTGGAACGGGATGAGCGGATGGAGTTGCGCATTAGGAGGCGTGATGATCGGGTGAGGATACGTTGCGTGGAGGGGGAAGCGGCGGGGGAAGTGTGGAAGTGTAGGCGGAAGCCGAGGGGGATAAAGTGGAGGCGGAGGCAGTGGCTGAGGAAATGGATGAAGGTAGGAGAGTTGAAGGGCAGAGGGGAGATAGCAGGGTGGGAGGAGGGGGTGAGGAAAAGTTTGAGGCTAGTGTGTAGTTGGTGGAGAAAGGATCTCAGGCTGGGCATGGTGGGCGTTGGGTGAAAGCAGGGGGAGGGATGAGAAAGCAGGTGTGTGAAGCGGGGTGGGGTTGAACGAAGGAGTGAGTGCGAAGGATAGGCAGAGACGGGGAAGGGAAAATGAAACAGAAAAATGTAAGGAGGGGATAGTATACACAGGAAAAATAAAGACAAAAAATCATAAAGGTAAAAACACAGGCGATCGTGGACAAAAAATCATAGAAATAAAATTGTAAAAACACAGGCAAAAAATCATATACATAAATAAACAAGTACAGTAAAAAAACCAAACAAAGGTAATGCGTGGAAGGAAAGAACAAGTGTGGGAAGATGTGTGGAAAGTTCAGAGAGTGGTCACGGCGGATTAGATCGGGGTTGAGCCGGTAGTTAGGTTATATTCCAAAGGTATGGAAGCCGTGTGAGCGTGTATTGTATAATGAAAAATTGGACGGGAACAAAACAGAGAAGCAGCACAACAAATGTTTATATATATATATATATATATATATATATAATTTGCATATATATATATATATATATATTTCCCGGTATTTAAAAAAAAAACCGCGATAATATTGCTTTTTGCTGAGCTCCTTATTGTAGAGTTTTTTTCGGAATGTTTTGGACTGTTGTTTCATGTAAACAAACATTCGTCTAATTCTGACGTCACCAGCCCTGTTTTTACACATGTGCGTTTTATTTTCATAATCACGCATGATGTTAAACTAGCCTGCTTTTTAATTCCCTTTTTTGGCATATTAATCAGTGAGATTTTGGTTATCATGTTGAAATCTGCTGACGATCGAATTCCAACCGTGATCATCCCCACTGAAAGTTTTCGTGAAATAGTCTTTTCAAGACTATGCATAGCATTTGTAGTTGTTCCAAATTGAAGGATGAGTATTTTAAACTTTATTTTATCATGAGTTAAGGGTCTATTGATTTTTCCCTGGATTTCACTAAATTCTGTGCATAAATCTATATCCTAATTCTTTTTGAATTGAGTTTGAATTATTTTTCCCACATCTTACGTTAACTATTTTCCCATTTTGACGCTATAGTCACTTATATATTATGGAATACTGTTGGCTTCTTGCTAGAATAATTTCTATACTTTTCATTTATATATATATATATATATATATAATTTGCATATATATATGTGTGCATATGTATATATATATATGCATATGTGTACATATATATATATATACACACACATATATATATATATGCATATATATATAAGCTTATATATGCATATATATATATATATATATATAATTTGCATATATATATGTGTGCATATGTATATATATATATGCATATGTGTACATATATATATATATATACACACACACATATATATATATGCATATATATATAAGCTTATATATGCATATATATATATATATATATATATATATATATATATATGTATATGTATATGTGTATATGTATATATATGTATATAAGCACATATATATACATATATATATATATATATATATATATATATATATATATATATATATATATATATATATATATATATATATATATATATGCATATATATTATATATATCTGCATATATACATGCACATATAATACACACACGCTTATATATATAAATATATATGTATATATATGCATATATATATAAGCGTGTGTGTATTATATGTATATATATATATATGCATATATATATGTATATATATATATGCATATATATATATATGCATATATATATATGCATATATATATATGCATATATATATATATATATATATATATATATATATATATATATATATATATATATATATATATATATATATATATATATGCATAAAGTATGAGAGACAGCAAGAGAAATAGAGAAATACAAGGCCTCGGATTATGAAATTGATACAAAGAGAAGAAAACCGGCATAAACCGGCATAAATAGAGATTTTCATTCATTACTTTATTATCAGTACGAAATCTCTAATGCCATCGATACAACAGCCTCCACCACCACCACTGCACCACTGCCACCACTACCATCGATACAACAGCCTCCACCACCACCACTTCCCCACTGCCACCACCACCACTGCACCACTGCCATCACCACCATCGATACAACAGCCTCCACCACCACCACTACACCACTGCCATCACCACCATCGATACAACAGCCTCCACCACCACCACTGCACCACTACCACCTCTACCATCGATACAACAGCCTCCACCACCACCACTGCCCCACTGCCACCACCACCACTGCACCACTGCCACCACCACCACTGCACCACTGCCATCACCACCATCGATACAACAGCCTCCACCACCACCACTGCCCCACTGCCACCACCACCACTGCACCACTGCCATCACCACCATCGATACAACAGCCTCCACCACCACCACTGCCCCACTGCCACCACCACCACTGCACCACTGCCATCACAACCATCGATACAACAGCCTCCACCACCACCACTACACCACTGCCATCACCACCATCGATACAACAGCCTCCACCACCACCACTTCCCCACTGCCACCACCACCACTGCACCACTGCCATCACCACCATCGATACAACAGCCTCCACCACCACCACTACACCACTGCCATCACCACCATCGATACAACAGCCTCCACCACCACCACTGCACCACTACCACCTCTACCATCGATACAACAGCCTCCACCACCACCACTGCCCCACTGCCACCACCACCACTGCACCACTGCCACCACCACCACTGCACCACTGCCATCACCACCATCGATACAACAGCCTCCACCACCACCACTGCCCCACTGCCACCACCACCACTGCACCACTGCCATCACCACCATCGATACAACAGCCTCCACCACCACCACTGCCCCACTGCCACCACCACCACTGCACCACTGCCATCACAACCATCGATACAACAGCCTCCACCACCACCACTACACCACTGCCATCACCACCATCGATACAACAGCCTCCACCACCACCACTGCCCCACTGCCATCACCACCATCGATACAACAGCCTCCACCACCACCACTGCACCACTGCCATCACCACCATCGATACAACAGCCTCCACCACCACCACTGCACCACTGCCATCACCACCATCGATACAACAGCCTCCACCACCACCACTGCACCACTGCCACCACTACCATCGATACAACAGCCTCCACCACCACTACCACCACTACCATTGATACAACAACCTCCACCACCACCACTGCACCACTGCCATCACCACCATCGATACAACAGCCTCCACCACCACCACTGCACCACTGCCATCACCACCATCGATACAACAGTCTCCACCACCACCACTGCCCCACTGCCACCACTACCATCGATACAACACCCTCCACCACCACCACTACAACACTGCCACCACTACCATCGATACAACACCCTCCACCACCACTGCCACCACTACCATCGATACAACAACCTCCACCACCACCACTGCCCCACTGCCACCTCTACCATCGATACAACAGCCTCCACCACCACCACTGCCCCACTGCCACCACTACCATCGATACAACAGTCTCCACCACCACCACTGCACCACTGCCACCACTACCATCGATACAACAGCCTCCACCACCACCACTACAACACTGCCACCACTACCATCGATACAACAGTCTCCACCACCACCACTGTCACCACTACCATCGATACAACAGCCTCCACCACCACCACCACTGCACCACTGCCACCACTACCACCACAACTACCATCACCACCACCAATACCACCACCAACCACACAAACAACTCCACCACCAACACCACTACCATCACCACCACCACCAATACCACCACCAATACCATCGACACCACCAATACCACCACCAACCACACAAACAACTCCACCACCAACACCACTACCATCACCACCACCACCACTACCACCACAACTACCATCACCACCACCAATACCACCACCAACCACACAAACAACTCCACCACCAACACCACTACCATCACCACCACCACCAATACCACCACCAATACCATCGACACCAGCAGCAACACCAACCACACAAACAACTCCACCACCAACACCACTACCATCACCACCACCAATACCACCACCAATACCATCGACACCAGCAGCAACACCAACCACACAAACAACTCCACCACCAACACCACTACCATCACCACCACCACCAATACCACCACCAATACCATCGACACCAGCAGCCACACCAACGACACAAACAACTCCACCACCACCACCACTACTATCACCACCACCACCAATACCACCACCAATACCACCACCAATACCATCGACACCAGCAGCAACACCAACGACACAAACAACTCCACCACCACCACCACTACCAACACCACCACCACCAATACCACCACCAATACCATCGACACCAGCAGCAACACCAACCACACAAACAACTCCACCACCAACACCACTACCATCATCACCACCACCAATACCACCACCAATACCATCGACATCAGCAGCAACACCAACGACACAAACAACTCCACCACCAACACCACTACCATCACCACCACCACCAATACCACCACCAATACCATCGACACCAGCAGCAACACCAACCACACAAACAACTCCACCACCACCACCACTACCATCACCACCACCACCAATACCACCACCAATACCATCGACACCAGCAGCAACACCAACGACACAAACAACTCGACCACCACCACCACTACCATCACCACCACCACCAATACCACCACCAATACCATCAACACCAGCAGCAACACCAACCACACAAACAACTCCACCACCACCACCACTACCATCACCACCACCACCAATACCACCACCAATACCATCGACACCAGCAGCAACACCAACCACACAAACAACTCCACCACCACCACCACTACCATCACCACCACCACCAATACCACCACCAATACCATCGACACCAGCTGCAACACCAACCACACAAACAACTCCACCACCAACACCACTACCATCACCACCACCACCAATACCACCACCAATACCATCGACACCAGCAGCAACACCAACCACACAAACAACTCCACCACCAACACCACTACCATCACCACCACCAATACCATCGACACCAGCAGCAACACCAACCACACAAACAACTCCACCACCAACACCACTACCATCACCACCACCACCAATACCACCACCAATACCATCGACACCAGCAGCAACACCAACCACACAAACAACTCCACCACCACCACCACTACCATCACCACCACCAATACCATCGACACCAGCAGCAACACCAACCACACAAACAACTCCACCACCACCACCACTACCATCACCACCACCACCAATACCACCACCAATACCATCGACACCAGCAGCAACACCAACTACACAAACAACTCCACCACCACCACCACTACCATCACCACCACCACCAATACCACCACCAATACCATCGACACCAGCAGCAACACCAACCACACAAACAACTCCACCACCACCACCACTACCATCACCACCACCACCAATACCACCACCAATACCATCGACACCAGCAGCAACACCAACCACACAAACAACTCCACCACCACCACCACTACCATCACCACCACCACCAATACCACCACCAATACCATCGACACCAGCAGCAACACCAACGACACAAACAACTCCACCACCAACACCACTACCATCACCACCACCAATACCATCGACACCAGCAGCAACACCAACCACACAAACAACTCCACCACCACCACCACTACCATCACCACCACCACCAATACCACCACCAATACCATCGACACCAGCAGCAACACCAACCACACAAACAACTCCACCACCAACACCACTACCATCACCACCACCACCAATACCAC
>OZ024741.1:218136025-218151025 GCA_964016885.1 Eledone cirrhosa | reverse complement strand
TATTTATATATATATATATATATATATAACGAAGGAAGTGTCGTAAGGAACCAGGTGGACCATAACGCACCAGAGTACTCGATACTTTGAGTAGTAGAGTGGGTAATAGGAAAAGAGTGAGAAGCGTTTCGGCAGAGTTCAAGCCGTTTCGACAGCTATTTCTGGACTCTATTTCTGTCGGGAAATAGCTGTCGAAACGGCTTGAGCTCTGCCGTTGGGGCTCTGACTCTTTTGCTATATATATATAAAATAAAGTAATTAAGTCAAATATTTAAAATTTGGCTTCGTTTATATGTGTTGGTGACAGCCATCATTGGCTGTGACCTCTTCAGGCAGTCCGAATTGGTGTGGTAGAGACAGGTACACATGTTGTTAAAGTGTTTTACTCCGTCAATACACCGATATGTCCAGCTCCTGGTTGGGTTGTTATTTCTCTGAGGAACTGGAATCATATGAATTCGAACAAACGAATTTCGGCATCATAGGACACTCTCTCCTCCCATTGGTCAGTTGTGAGAACATTCCTCAGTCAAAAGTCTATAGAAATTTTTTTCTGAGGCAAGACAATCTGTTGTGGTTGTTTTTGTTAAGTACAGCTGACCTCCTCCCTTGTGTTTATTGGTGTTAGGGGGTTAGCTGGCAGGTCAGCCTTAGCTCTACTGCTGCTGTCTTTGGAAGAATGAGTGTGTGTGGGTTGGCATCAATCCTACCACCCTTTCACGTGGTGGGGGGGGGGGGAAACAGATAATGAAATAAGATAAAGTAAAATGAAGTAATAAAATATAAAAAAATAAAATAAAATAAAATAAAAAAATAATAAAATAATAAGATAAGATACAATAAAATGAAGAAGCAAGAAAAAAAGAAAAAATAAAATAGAATAAAATGCATGTTTGTTATAGCCAATATCAAATATCCAAGAAGAATAAAGTGCGTGTGTGCTATAGCCAATATTAAAGTTTGAAAGATTTGTAAAATATTGACTGAAGTAAAAAGGCTATGTGTCAGAATTGGGAAATGCAAAGTATTACACTATCATGGGGTGGTGCGTTTTAAGAGCAAATGAGGCAAGAGTGGAGTGTGAAACCCCATAACCTGAGTGTCAAAATCCGGAAATGCAGAGGACCACAGTTTTTAACTCGGCATAGAGTACATATGCGTGTATGTCAACCCACATTGTTGCAAGCCCACACGCACAAACACGGGCCCAGGTGCATCCCATAATCACACACACCCACACACACACAGATTATACAAACACACACACACACATACACACATACACACATACACACACACACACATATGTAAGTATCAGTGCATGTACAATCTTAAATAACAGGATCTATGTATGGACATATGCACAAGTTTGTGCTGCCATAGGAGTCGATCGAGGCAGGGGTAGGGGTGGTGAAAGTGTAGTGGGTGGTTTACCGTGGGCTCGGTGTGGCGAGGCTACTGTCCCTATAGCTTGAGGGAAGTTTCCTTCCCAATGCGTTGTTGTTGCCCATATAGCTAGAGGAATGTCCCGGCCCTGAGGTGTCTACATGTCCCGGGGAAGTCCCTATAGCTTGAGGGAAGTTCCCATCCCAAAGTGTTGTTATTGTCCATATAGCTTGAGGAAGGTCCGGGCCTGGGGTGTCTACATGTCCCGGAGAAGTCCCTATAGCTTGAGGGAAGTTCCCCTCCCACTGTGTTGTTATTGTCCATATAGCTTGAGGAAGGTTCCGGCCCTGAGGTATCTACATGTCCCGAAGAAGTCACTCCTGAGGTTTATCAGGCTGCTTCCACCGCTGAGTATCTCGAAGGTCTCGCTCAGACATAGTTTGCAGATGCCAGATCCCCTTTATCAGGTGGTACTTTCCTGATGTTGGACCAGACCAGAGAGTACGGGGTCCTGTCCAGCTTGAGCTTCCAGATCAGTTCGGAAAGAGCCGTACTTTTCATTTTGTCCTCCCTATTAAAGGAATGGCGATGGTTATACCATCGTTCCTTAAAGCTCGTTGATGTGGCTCCTATGTAAAGGTGTTCAGAGTTGGGGGTTTTTACTCTACATCCGTATATTAAGTTCTTCCTTAGGCATTCATTACTAGGGGGGCATACTGCTGGGTTTCTGCAGTTGCAGGAGGTGGTCGACCTCCGCGTGCCTAATGTGGGGTTCCCGTTGCGTATTATATGGTGGTCCTCCCCCGGGCCCGGTGGGGGGGGGGGTCCCTGGGTCTGTTTGGGTTACTGGGTCCACTCTTCTTTCCCTCCACATGGTTCTGCCGGGTGCCTATATTGCCAGCTTTCGGTTGTGTGTGGTTTTTAAGTCTACCCCTATTGATGTGCTGGGCCACATTTCGCGTGGTAGAATATGAGAGCTTTACAGTGTGTCTGTTAAAGATCTTGCGGTATCTATTATCCTTCGGGAAGCATTTATCTAGTGCTCTAAAGAATGAGTTCGCCATGCTGTTCTTTAGGGCCGCTGAGTATGGTGGGTTGTACCACGTGATTCTTCTGTGTCTATTCTTATATGGGTGGGTTGAGCGTGTCGTGGGCTGTTGGGGAGTTGTTGGGTTGCCAGTGGTTCCCGCATTGCTGCTTCCCCTTTTGGCGCTATGTGTTCTGCTAACTTCCCGGCCCGTATCTCTGGGTTGGTTATTATCCACGCTGGGAGTTCTGTTATGGGATGGTCTGCCATCGGTCCCGCTTCGTGTCTTGCGGTTGGGGGCGTCGAGCCCGGAGTGGTTGATATCACCCCTGAGACCGCTACTCGTACAGGGTTTCCTCCCATGGTTATGCGTGCGCGTGCCCCTCGCCAATGTGGTGGTGTCGGCTTCATGGTGTTTAGTTGTTTTCACTCTGCTTGTATTGTTAGGGTTCCCCCCCCCCCCTCCCAGATCCCGTGGGTCCGGGTATCCGTTGGGCTATCCCCGTCATGGCGCCTGGGATTATATGATATATTTTGGCCATGCGCCGCCTTATTTAGAGCTGCATTGTAATATTCCTCGTTGCTATCGAAGATCTCCTTATTTGCGGACAGGCTGGAGATCCTGTCCGAGACACTCTTCACTACGGCCTTAATTATGGATCTAGGGTGGTTTGACTTGGCGTTAACATATACCAGATTATTGTTGGGCTTGTGATAGGGGTAGTATTGCTCGGTGTTCAGGTTTAGGGTGGTGTCTAGGAAGTTAACTACCTTTCTATTTGGGTCTAGTTCGATATTGAGCCCATGGTTCTTAAAGAAATGCCGAATACACCTCTTCATTCTCTCCACCATAGTGGTGCTGTGGTCATAGACTGTGAAGAGTGCATCGTCACGATACAATCCACCGCCCAGGCAGGGGATTTCATCTTTTATATGCTTCAACAGGAATAGCCCGACCAGGTCCGTTACCTGTGCGGAGTCGCTGGAGCCCATCGTGATGTCAAAGTTATTTGGCCAATCACTTCTGGTCCAAAGGTCTCCACCGAAACGGATCAGGGTCTTTCGGGCGGCGTGGATGATGCCCACCTCCTCGCGTGTTAGGTCCGTATTGGACATCGCTAAAATAAGGGCCTTATTGAGTACTATGGGAGAGATTGTGGAGTAGTAGCCTGCAATTTCCAGTTGGATAAAGCTGGTCCTACTTTTCTCAGGTAGTATCTTAAACTATTCTATTACCTCTCCCGTGCATGACCATTGCTGTAATCTAGTTTTTTTTCGAAGCTTGGGCAAAATCCTATATAGTATGTTTTTATTGACAATCCCTAGGTCTGATCTGGAGGGGGCTATTAGTCTAACCGGGAGGTCGGACTCAAAGTTTGACTTGTGGTCCTTAAGGGTAATCCGCGGCTCCCTTGGTTGGTATTGGGCCGTCCTATCCTCTATGCCGAGTCCGGATATAATCCTGTAAGCTGTGGCGTTGATCTCATCCAGGGTAACTCCAGGTGTTTTTTTGTAGCATTTCCTCAGTTCACTGAGAATTAGCTTATTATACAGTTCAATGTCCATGTTGTAGAGGTTGTTGGTTTTATCGGCATGGACAAGTATTCCAGTTGTCTCTTTAAGTTTTGTAACCAAACCAACCTGCGTACTTCGTCGGGAGCTCCAATCTGCATACTGAGGTGTCGGTAAACAACCAACGTATACTCAATATATATATATATATTTAGATATAGAAACAGTTATAGATATATTATGAAGTTATGTGTCTCTAGCATTTAGACGTCTCAAAGAAGTGGTTTAACATATTAAACGTATGGCAAAATCTCAATTTAGAGGAGTCTAAGTGAAACCGACTAAAATAAGTTAATCTAACTCAACGAGTTCTTCAAATATTGGTTGTTCCAATAATTTGAATAATCGATATTGTTTCTTTGTTCTAGAAACCACGACAGAGAGACGATTATACGAGTTAGACTAACTTATCCTTGTCGGTCTAGTTTACACTTCCCTAAATAAATGTTATATATATATATATATATATATATATATATATATATATATATATATATATATATATATATATATATATATATATTTATTTATTTATTTATTTATTTATTTATTTATTTATTTATTTATTTATTTATTTATTTATATATAATTTAATATACAAATTGTTTCTAGAGGACTAGAACTGTTTCATTCGAAGGAAATCATCAGGAAAGCCAGTTGTCATTGTAGTATGGTGGTATATATATGTTTTTTTAGTGCTTGTGGAAGGTGATGATTTTTAAGATGGGAGGATCATTGACCAAGGGATTTTAAAGAACATGGATTCTTTGAAAAAATTCTACTAATGTATTGAGTACCTTACTTACTGTGGTTACCCCTGATTGAACCCAGGACTCACACACAAGCACACACACACTCACGCACACATACACATACACACACATATATATACATATATATGTATATATATATATTAATAAAAGGAATTCAAACTTTGATTTACTCGTTTTATTTACAATCCTTTAACATTCTAATGATATTATAATGAAATAGTATGGTAGAATATTAAATGTTAAGTGTTAATTGAACAAGTACTTTCATGCTTTCGCAATCTTCAGGTTCATATTCTGTGGTGACAGTCAAGTTTGCAATTTTCAACTGTAATGAGATCGGTAAATTGGCCTTATATACAGTGAAAAGCGGCTACAGAATGCTAAGTTTTTCAAACTGTATTTCGACCAATCGGTGTGTAGTTTCACTGGATTACTAAAGCTGATTGGTTTAGGCGTCACGGTTGGTTGAGCATGTCTAACGACTTCTATTTGACCCTATCCAAAACATCAATTGTTTTGCTATTTTTAGAAATGATGAAAATAGCATTTTCTATGGTTTTTATAAAAAGTCTTCAGTAATCATCAACATCACTTTTATTTTTATTATTGTTGTTGTTTATTATTATTATTGTTGTTGTTGTTGTTAGTGGTGGTAGTCGACATGGTCGTAGGCGTAGTCATAGTAGGAGTAATACACCTAAGCATTCGGTGGATTGGCAGTATTGGTAGAGGGTCGGACGCCATGCTTTCCAGCATAGTTACGTCCCTTTACGATCTGAGTTCAAATCCCGCCGAGGTTAACTTTGCCTTTCATCCTTACGGGGTCGATAAAATAAAGTACCAGTAATGAACTGGGTAATTGCTGGCCTTGTGCCTAAAGTAGAAACAATTATTGTTCATTTAGCTCGGGTTCTTTTCTTTAATTTTTCTCTTGATTTCACTTAGGCTGTGTAATTTATAGAATGGAAATATTATAAATATTTTCTGACCACATGTTGCTAGATGGTTACTCAGGGGTATCTAATGGACATTTGGGTCTCTGGTTTGCTGTCGGTGCACCCGTGCACGTTCCGATAGTGCATTTCCAGTTTGACCGACATATAGTTCTTCACAATTCGGGCATTTAATGCAGTAAATTAGATTTCTGCTTTTGCAGTTCATATTTGCATTTGGGAATATTTTTCTAGTTTTTGTGTTCATATATTGACCAGTGTGTATGGATTGATATGTGTCACATCGACTATCATTGCATTTAGATACAGTGAATGATTGGTCTTTGTTGTTAAGGTCAAACTTTGCCTTTGTTAATAATTGCTTCAAATTTTTCGGCTGTCTTTTACTAAGAGTCAAAGATCGGTCTGTGATTAAACCTTTTAATTCATTACTTTGAGCAATGATCGGTAGGTTTGCTTTGGCAGTGTTGAAGATATTCTGGTGACATGGGTTGTGTGTCATTATAAATGGTATGACCAGTTCTTGGTTTCTTCTTCTTTAGGTTGTCTTAAGTTGTTGTATAGGTATTTTTATAGCCCGCTGTATGCCATTCTCTATAAGTAGAGATGGGTATTTTTGTTTGAGCAAAAATTCTCTCAGTTCTGTTAGGCGTTTGTTCCTGATATTCGTATCTTCTACAATGGTACCAATTCTTCTGGCTAGGCAGTATGGGATGTTGCGTTTTGTATGAGGTGGATGGCACGAAATAAAATTCAGATATTGATGGGTGTCTGTGTGTTTATAATATATATCCGTGGTAATGGTGGTGTCGTTTTTACCATTATATCTAGGAATGGTAATTTGGTACTGCTCATCTCTTTTGTAAATTGGAGAGATGGGTGCAGGTTATTCAAGAGGATATTGAACTCATCCAGAGTATCTAGGGATTCTGTCCAGATGATGAAACAGTCGTCAAGGTATCTCTTCCAAGACTTTTCAATGTACTTTCTTCTAAAGTCAATGCTATATTTTTCCTCTATTTCTTGGTAGAGTTGTTGTTCTAAGTATCCCATGAGAGAGTTCGCGTAAACGGGAGCAAACTTCGTTCCCATCGCTTCGCTATGCCTTTAATTTGGATGTAATTTTTTCCATTGAAGAAGAAGGTGTTGTTTTCCAGAATAGGTTTGACTGCGTCTAATATAAATGGCGCTGTGAATCTGGTGGGAATTACTTCTCTATGTTTTTCCACCCAGTATTTAACCGCCTTTATTCCTAAATCATGTGTAATGTTGGTGTAAAGGCTTACCACATCAAAACTAAGTAGAAGTGAATTCGTTTCCGTGGTTTTGGGAAGATGGGACAGGAAGTCGATATCATCCCGGATGAAACTGGGTATGTGAATACATAGTGGTTTCAAAATAATGTCAACAAAATTGCTTAGGCGGTGGGTAGGGCATGTTGGACCAGCTATAATAGGTCTAAGTTTTAAGTCTTTTGGGTGTAATAATTTAATGTATTCACTGTTTTGTTCTCTTACTGCCAGTTGTATTTCTTTTGACTTATGAACTTTCGGTAGGCCATACAGGTCCTGGGTTTGGGCTCAACATTGGTGATGTAGTCTCTTTCCTTTTCAGTAAGTGAGTTGTAGCATTTTGAAGCCACGTTGTTGATCTTCTTCATGGTGTTGTGGTCTTTATTTGACGGTATTTCATGATAGAATGTTGTGTCTTTCAGTTGTTCCTCAACCAAATCTTTGTAGTATTCAGCATCCATTATAACAATTGCAACCCGTTATCTGCTTGTTTAATTATTATTGTTTTATCATTTTGTATACGTTTAAGTGCAGACATTTCCGATTTGTTAATGTTTGGCCTAACATTAGTATTACGTCTATGATGAAATTTAGACAGGTTGTCAATGTATTGGTCAAGATAGATATTTCTTCCTTTTGGCGGAGTGAAATTTGATTTATTCTTTACTAGCGATTCATCACTCTCATTACTTTTATCAGCGAAGAATTCTACAAGTCGTAATTTTCGACAAAATTCTTGAGTTCTTGGTGGTTGACTGTTGGAGTCGGTGTGAATTTCAGCCCTTTTGACCGAATTTGCATTTCATTATTGTCAAGATCTCTTTTGGATAAATTAATTATTTTAGGATCTACGTGTTCAGTTGTTTTGGGTATGTTTCCTCCTGGAGTTTTTCTTTTTCCGGTTTTTGTTGTCCTGACGTTAAAAAATGGATTTTTCTCTGTTCAGGATTTATATTCCTGTTGGTGTTTGCTTGAACTTTTGGTCGTGATATTATACTTAGATTCGTTATGTTTTTTGTCCTATTTTTGATATTATGTATATTATTTTTCCATTTCTTGTTAGCATTATTTTTAACAATCTGGGAAAATGACCTAGGTTTGCTTTCATATATATATGTATGTAAAAGGTAAACAGAAATAACAACACAATCGGCACAGTATATGGAAGGTATATATATACATATATATATGAAGTTTTTCTGTAGGAAGGGTAAAGGAATGGAAAGTGCTCGATATAAACTACAGAGCTATTTACTTATGTAATAAACAACATAAGATAATTATTACAATTACCAAAGGTTTCACGAAGACAGACGAGCTCAACAGACACGTCTGAAATCGCTCATCAGAATGAAAATTTAATACGTCCATATTAAATTTTCATTCTGATGAGCGATTTCAGACGTCTCTGTTGAGCTCGTCTGTCTTCGTGAAACCTTTGGTAATTGTAATAATTGTCTTATATTGTTTATTACATAATTATATATATATATATGTGTGTGTGTGTGTGTGTGTGTGTGTGTGTGTGTGTGTGTGTGTGTGTGTGTGTGTGTGTGTGTGTGTGTGTGTGTGTGTGTGTGTGTGTGTGTGTGTGTGTGTGTGTGTGTGTGTGTGTGTGTGTGTGTGTGTGTGTGTGTATCACCCTCTCACATCTCTGTACTTACAATCCAACGGATTAGTAAACCTGTACCTTGGTTTGGTGGTCATTGAAGTTAAACATTAACCAGCACCACCACCACAATCACCATTATCAACATCACCACCAATAACATCCCACCATCATCAACGCCACAATCACCACCATCACCACCACAACCATCACCAACACCATCACCATCACAACACCACCAACACCAACACCACCAACACAAATAATACTACCACCATTTATACCGCCTCCACCACCATCAACCACCAACCATCACCACCACCACCACCACAACCATCATCAACACCACCAACACCATCATCACCATCGCCACCTTCACCATTATCACCACCATCAACATTACCACCAACACCATAATCAACATCACCACCAGAGCCATCACTGTCACCACAACCATCACTACCACCATCACCCCCACTACCACCACTACCACCACCACCACCACCACCACCACTAACACTACCACCATCACCACCATCCCCACCACCGCCACCACCACCACCACCACCACTAACACCACCACCACCACCACCACCACCACCACCACCACCACTAACACCACCACCACCACCACCACCACCACTAACACCACCACCACCACCACCACCACCACCACCACCACCACCACCACCACCAACACTATGCAATGAAAATACGATACCATGTTGCAGCTGTAATATTTTGCACAGATATCTGGGCCTGGAACAGAGTCTGAATACACACATATATATATACACAAATACACAGGCACATACACACACATGCACACACACACATACACACACATGCACACACACATACACATACACATGCACATGCATACACAGACACACAGATATATACACATATATGTACTTACATACATATATATATATATAAATATATATATATATATATGTATATATATGTATATATATATATATATATATATATATATATATATATATATATATATATATATATGTATATATATATATATGTATATATATATATATATATATATATATATATATATATATATATACATATATATATATATATGTATGTAAGTACATATATGTGTATATATATATAATACATATACATTTACATACACACACATATATATATATACAAATATATATATGTATGTATATGTATATGTATATATATATATATATATGAATATATATGTATATATACATGGAGAGAGAGGCAATAATACATATAAACATATATATATACACACATATATATAAATTAGTATGTATAAATAATAATAAATATAATGAACAATGACTTTTCAATTAGTTTATTCCCCATTAGCTGCTTTATATAGAGAGCACACACATACCCATATATACATACGATAACGAACACACACATACACATACCCACATATACATACATGTACGAACACACACATACAGAAACAGGTATACATATGATAGCACAAACAGGCACATGCTTGCATGAATACATGCATACTATCACACAATGTGTGTTCATGTTCGTATTCACATGTTCTGTGTATATTGTGTATATCATGCTTGAAGAAATGTTATTCGTATCTATCTATGTTTATCCATATGTATATATATATATATATATATATATACGTGTGTGTGTGTGTGAGTGTTTTCTAAATACTATTTAGTGATGGATTAATCACCGCTTCTAAAATTCATGCTGAAGCTATAAAAATGTTTATTTACATGAACATTTCGTATATGATTCAATATACAACCCCAATCACAGACACACACACACACACACATATATATATATATATATACATACACACGCACATACACACACACACACACACACACACACACACATTTCTCTGTGTGTGTATGTATATATATATTTATACACGCATAGAAATATGTAGGAATTTTTCACTGAGGCAAAGGGAACATACTTTATTCCGTTAATATATGGGCTGGACCCCCGAAGGATTCTCCATGTTATTTATGGAGCATATCTTTGTTACACTCGTTTTGCCTAAAAAAATCAACAAGTGAGTAAAATCATTGTAACATGAATCTTGTACCTGACTCACATTTCTTTCAGTGCTCTCTGTAATGGACTTGATATTTCAGCTCTATTGCAAAAGGCCAACTACCTTTATGCTACAAAAGCATCTTGTATATATATTGAGTTTGCATTTAGCAGTTATTTTCAATCTCATGGAGGGACTACAGGAATAACTTATCTTCACAAATTACCTACTGAATATTTTACTAAAATATTGTTGGGTTGAGTGGCGATACTTATCCATTTGATCTAAGAACGTCTTATCTGCATTAGTCCTTATGTTCAGGATATGACTTTATGCCACGGTGGGGTGGCGGAATCCTCTGCTAATATATTTCAGTTTTATGATAGGTTTATGATGTTTTATATGTATCTGAAGCCAAGTATGTCAACGTCAAGTAAATTGACGTTAGTCAGGTTCATATCTATAATAATTTAAAACCATAGAGTGCAAATGATTTCTAGTAAATCATAACGGAACTTATCCAAGGAATTGCCATTATAATTATGTGATAAACAAATATATACATTCATACATACACAAACACACACACACGCGCTATATATATAAATATATATAGGAGGAATTTGTAGTTTACTTGAAGCATTGTATATGGTATAAAGAAATCGAAGTTTGAAAACGACGACAATGCGAAATGGATGGTGGACGGATAAACAAACAAATATATATATATATATATATATATATATATATATATATATATATAAATTAATAAAAACAATGAAATAAAAACAAAGAACAGGTTCCTTATATTAAAAGATTCATCATTTTACGATCGTTTCTGGGATGTATATGTGTGTTGGTATGTATGTCATGTTTAAGATATATGTAAAAATATTACAGATTATCAGAGGAAATATACATACCTTCACATATACATGCCGTCCTCAGAAATGATGAGATGTGTTTATCACACTCGATCTATCCTTAAAAACCTAGCATATAATATCTCACTCAGAATCTCTAACCTTTCATCAAATCAGGATGTATTCGATAAAAAGGTGCCCTTTTATAACGAAGCTTTAGCTAGAAGTGGCCACAAAAACAAATTAGTCTACATACCTTGCACCAATAATATTTCAAACATACAACCTAATATTAGAAACAAACATCAAATGAAAAAAACCACACCTAAATGCCATTCATACTACACCTAAAAACACCAACCCAAAACTTAATTTCTCTACCTCTTCTCACATAAAATATAATGACTTTCAAAGAACCATTCACCCTAATACTCCAACATATGTTAACAACATAACTAACAAAATACCTAGTAATCAGATTAAAACACCTAAATCAGTTAATCTAACTAAACCTATATATAATAAAATCACTAATAGTAACTCTCTTAGTAAACCTCCTGATACATCGTATAAATATAAGAAACAATGTCGAAACCGTAATAGACGTGTACTTGGTATAATGCTCCATTTAATCTACAAATTAAAGACCATATCCCTAAACAATTCTTTGCTATCCTAGAGAAAAACTTCCCACCAAACCATAAATACCATCAAATTTTAAATAGATCTACTGTCAAATTTTCCTACTCCACTACCAAAAATATTCGACAGAATATAAGTGCGTACAACGGATATAAGTGTAAAAAAACATATACCACCAACACATCGAACCAACCATAATATTACTAAAATAAACCATAACAAACCACCATCTCCTTCACCTATAAAAAGACCTGTAAACTCCACACCAATTTTGACTAACTCCCCTGATATAATATTTACGAATGGTTGTAATTGTAGAATCAAAAGAAATTGCCCATTAAAGGGAAATTGTCTTATTAATAACATAGTCTATAAATGTAAAATTAGCACTAAGGACTCCACTCATTCATATATAGGAGCTACGTCTAACCAAATTAAAGTAAGATTTAATACCCACAAACATAGTTTTTAAAATGCCGCATTAGTTAATACAACATCCTTGGCCGAAGCAATTAATAATTATAAAAAGAAGAACATTGATTACAACCTGTCCTGGAGCGTGCTCAAAAGGGCCACCCCTTATCAAAATAGCAGATGCGAGTGTAGGTTATGCTCCCAAGAACATTTTGAAATCATGAAATCTAAGGAAATCCTATTAAATAAGCGACAGGAATTAATTATATCTTGCAATCATAGAATAAGAAAAACCTTCAAATATTATAAACTTAATTAATATATACCTTACTCTTATATTTTACAAATTATTATAATTTATTTTAATTTAGTTAACCTATAATTAGTATTTTACTACAGAGAATTTCATAATTTTATTTCCCTCTTACAGCTAACTTTCCCTAAAATTATTTTTAACCTCACTACTTCATTTAATCGCATCCCCTTTTTATCACATTTAATACCTATGATTATTAAATATAATTAACATAGAAATATGATTTCGCTTCAACCATAGCTTTATACAATATGTATAAATATTTCGTATCTCCAAAGAAATACGGTTTTTAGGAAGCCGTAGATATGCAAACACCGGGGGGCTAACGCCTTCTGGTGATGTCCAGCAGAAGCAAGGGGGACAACCGTCTATGCATTTCAGGCTTAACTGGCCTTCGTCGGGACGGTCCCTCCCACCGCTTGCGACTGCTGGACTAGAAGACAGGCGAGAATATATACTTTTCTCGCCTGTGTAAATGAAATCATATCCGCTCTCTTGCTCTGGAACCCTGACTCCAGCCTGACTAGGAGTAGGAAGCTGTCATTCCATGACGTTATCTCTAGGGATACGGGAATCAGCAGACAGGACCTGGGGGCAGCGATGGGGGACAGGGGATTCTGGGGCATGAGAGTGAGATCCAGCATCTCGACAGTAGTCGACGAGTGATGATGATGAAATGAGATGATTAATCTCATTTGCATATGAAGCTGCATAAGTTGGCTCAACTTATAATATGTACAGGCTTTAAGGCTGTTCAGAAAAAAGATTTCGTCGCAAAAGACCAGAACTCTTCATGTCTGGCAGTGGCACCTGCACCAGGACAATGCACCTTGCCACAAATCCATCCTGGGTACCACCTACTTGGCTGATATGGGAATCGAGACTGCCACCCTTCATCCTTCCTACAGTCCAGACATCTCGTCATGTGACTTTTGGATGTTCCAGAAGCTGAAGGAGAAGCTCAGGGGTATCCACTATGATGATGTGAAGGAGATGAAGGAGGCTGTGACAAGCGCCTGAGACACCTTTATTTTGAAGGGCTACAGGGGGGGGGGGGGCTTCCAGAAGTGAATGGAGCGGTACAACAAGTGCAATGAAGTTAGAGGATCCTACGTTGAGGGAGACTAGAGTGTTGTGTTGATCTGAGTTAAATAAATGTCTCTCTGATAAAGTCTCAAAACTTCTTGTGTGCACCTCGTATATACACACACATATACTCCAACAAATGTTTTCTCGAATAAATTTCTGACAATTGCCTAACAAGTACAAATCCTAATGTGGGTTGTTATGTTTTTACTAAACACAATACGCTGTAGACTCTGTCGTGTACAATTTACGCTCTACATTGTCAATTTTACATTTTTTTTTTCTTTATTATTGAAAAAGCTTTCAACCTGAGGAGGTCTTTTAATTTGTCTTTATATTTAAAGTTGTTTTCTGTCCACAGAGTTCTCCTTCCAAGACTTCATCTATCGGTGATTCAAGGCACCTCCCTGGTCTATTATTTTTTTCTTTTCTTTCTCTCTCCATTTACTTTTTTTCTTCATATATTTTCTTTATTTGTTTCTTCGTTTTTTCTTCATTTTATCCCCCCTCCCCTCCCCTCCCCACCTTTTTTCTTGTTTTTGGAGAACCTGATTTTGTTGTTTGTTGTTTTTCGTTTGTTCTCCGTAAAATTTCTGTGTATCTTCATTCCTATTTCATTTTACATACAATGTTTACATCTATCCCTCTCCACTAGTCTGATGTACGTAGTTTATATTTTTTTTTTACGACAATTAGCTGTTTTCATTGCTTGTAAACTACCTGAGGCTTGTTTGTCTCATATATTTTTTTAAATCTGTTTCTTATACATACAAACATATACACATACATATATATGTACATATATACATACATATATATAGATGTACATATATATACATACATATTTATATATATATACATATGTTTTACTTCATATTTATTTCATTACGTTATATATATATATATATATATATATATATATATATATATATATATATATATATATATATATATATATGTATATATGTATGTATGTATGTATGTATGTATGAACGTATGTATATATGTATATGCGTCTATGTC
>OZ024741.1:218121025-218131025 GCA_964016885.1 Eledone cirrhosa | reverse complement strand
GTTATCCATCCCTGTCCGTACAGGTTGCGGCAGCCCGTACCTTGGCAAAGTATTCCCACCCAGTGAAACAGTCCTGTTTTCCACGCCAATCAAAGCACAGTTGTAGACGTCGTCACTGGCAGCATCAAGGCAATTGTGCTTGGTGGTAAAAGTCTTCCGCCAGGGCATCACTATAATTCAACTACAGAGAGACGGGACCTGAGCCTTCGCAAATGTGCAGAAGCACAGCAAAGAGAGCCCTGAGACTTTTCGGCGACTGTGAAACGGCAGCCTCCGCGAGCGTAGCATTCCACTGTGCGCAGTCTTCTAACAGTCCATGTCTTAAGCAGGCCTCTCTGAAAGTAGCGCAAAGCCGACCGTTGACTGTTTTCAAATGTTGGTAAGACGTTGGTCCCCTAACCTCATGAAGTAGCAGACGAAGGTAGAAACACTCTTGTTGGCCTGGATGAACTGTGTAAACTCTCCCGAGGCAACTGTCAAATTTAATGGCAGGGTATCAATCAACGTTTTGACCTTTCTTCCTCCGTTGCCATTTCTTTTTTTCCCAGATGTAATAGGACGGCACCTGTGGATACAGCAAGGTTTGGGCGAATGGATCGACTTGACAAAGGTTAAAGAAGGCAGTGAGGGTAGTGTCCTTCGATTCCTCGACCAATCAAGCAGCTGTGGAAGCAGTGAAGTATACGCGTTGACCGTTTTCAAGGTGAACAGCAAGTTGTTGGATGGGTGGGTGCTTTGATGCAAGGGGAAACCGAAAATGCGTCAGAAGGCCTCGTTACTGCTTATGTACCTACCCACTTGGTACTGTAACTTCGTCCCGATTGCCGTCTTGCTGCAGGCCAAACATAGCAGCGTCTGAGCCCTTATTGATGTACTTGCAGACATATTTGATGGACTTCACGGAGTTGCAAAACTCTACGTTGACGTGAGCATTGAACGCCTTGGACAGAATAGGGCAGTACGGCACTATCCACCTGTTGTCTACTTCGTATGGCCCAATATGCACTGTAAACCCGCCATCTTCCGGCTTTCTTCGTCTGTACAGTGGGTATCCGTCTTTGCCGGTCTGGGTCTCTCGAAGAAACTGCTTCGGAAATTTGTTGCTGCAAACTGAATCTCTCAAGCATGGTGAGTGTAGGTTTAATCCACGCCCGTATGGACCATGAACCATGTTTGCCCGCACTATGTCAAAGAGGTCTTTGTCAACAGAGGAGTTGGGGAGTTCTGCAGAGATAAGCCTGTCAATGTTGATGGAGTTAATCTTTGTTGACATCCAAATAAGAATATGGGCATGTGGCAGACCCCTTTTTTGCCACTCAACTGTGTACATGTCGCCTATTACAGGCCCAGATACCTGCCCTTTCTTGATAAGGTCCATGAGTTTCTGTAACTTCAGTCGGAAGACCCTGGCTAAAAGGCCATGCCTGTCTTTGGCCTTTTGGCCTTGGAAGAGTTTAGCCTCGATCTCCTTCCACTTGGGGTTGCAGGTAAAGGTAATGAATAAGTCGGGCCGACTGTAGTGGCGCACATATGTCATGGCGTCTTGCGTCGTCTCATGGATATACCGCCGACCCCCGGTGAAAATGGAAGGAAAAATACACACCTGCCCTAAGTCTCCCGGAACAACGTCATTGTTGATACCATCTCGAAGGTGAATGTAACTCTCTGTACGCAGCTTTTATTGGTTGTACTTGATGTAGCACAGCCTCTCAGACTCCATCTTGGCGCACATGTCAACTGCAAATTGATGGAATAGCTCGCGTGAACTGTGGAAATGATTCAGGCAGTTGCTTCGGGTCATGAAGCAGTATGCGTAGAACTCCATGCAGGAAACTTGTTTGCTGCTGCACTCGTCTGGTCTATGGGGATTACGCTAGTGAATGCCCAAATGGTAACCGTCTTCTCCATTCATGAAGATCAAGGGGTATTGTAGGGCGTCGTATGATCTGTGGGTTTCCCTGATACGCTTAAGAGTGTTGTCGCGACATGTAAGAACGATGTCCCTTGGATTTTGCCGCTCACCTTCAAGCACAATTGCGATTTCGTTGCATGTAGGCGGATTATAGCGGCCATCATGCTTTCCAGATGGCCGTTTGTCAGCATTAATGACAACATTAAAATTGGGGATTGATGCTGTTTCTAACGCATACTTAAAACTCTGCACATAACTGTTTTTTGCATGTAACATCTCTTGGAGCTGCAATGTCAGCTCGAAATTAATGCCGGGTGATATAGTGTTTCGTCTTCTCGCTTGCTCTTGGTAGCTGCCAACGAAGTACAGTTGAAGAAACTGAGGCTCTTGGTTTGCAACGGGCTGAAGTGGTCTTATCCTATGGTAAACCTGCTCCTGGACTTTAAACGTAAGCATAAACCCACCTTCCCTAACGATATTCGCCCCGAAAGAAGTCATTTGAAAGGCACAGTTGTACTTTCTGGTATTACTTAGGAAATGCTTTGATTCTGGGGTTGTGCCTGTAAGAAGCAGCAGCAATGGCTGGGGTGGGTCCTCTAGAGCGGGTAATTTGGCCTTTCCACTTGCGCAACACATGCCGGCTGCTTCTCCTGGCCACTTATTCGCAGAGCAAAATTTGCAAGTATCTTGCATACTGGAAATTGACATGTCTGGATGGTTAGCATAATCGCTGTCGAGCCTATATTCAAATGCTTCTAGTAGCCATCTTGAACTACATGGCCTTGAAACACCCTGCCGAGTATTTCTACGCTGAGCGATACTCTCCAGGCGATCCCGTCGAGCATCGGAGGTCTCAGCAGCTCGGGCGGCAGCAGTTGATGCAGCATATCCTGCCTGACGCAAGACACGCTGTTCTGCACTCTCAGCAGCACGAGTGGCAGCAGTTGACGCAGAACTTTCTGTTTGGCGTAGGACACGCTGTTCTGCACTCTCAGCAGCTCGGGTGGCAGCAGTTTATGCAGCCTTTTTTGTTATACGTAGGGCACGCTGTTCTGCACTCTCAGCAGCTCGGGTGGCAGCAGTTTATGCAGCCTTTTTTGTTATACATAGGGCACGCTGTTGTGCATTCTCAGCAGCTCGGGTGGCAGCAGTTTATGCAGCCTTTTTTGTTATACGTAGGGCACGCTGTTCTGCACTCTCAGCAGCTCGGGTGGCAGCAGTTTATGCAGCCTTTTTTGTTATACATAGGGCACGCTGTTGTGCATTCTCAGCAGCTCGGGTGGCAGCAGTTTATGCAGCCTTTTTTGTTATACGTAGGGCACGCTGTTCTGCATTCTCAGCAGCTCGGGTGGCAGCAGTTTATGCAGCCTTTTTTGTTATACGTAGGGCACGCTGTTCTGCATTCTCAGCAGCTCGGGTGGCAGCAGTTTATGCAGCCTTTTTTGTTATACGTAGGGCACGCTGTTCTGCATTCTCAGCAGCTCGGGTGGCAGCAGTTTATGCAGCCTTTTTTGTTATACGTAGGGCACGCTGTTCTGCATTCTCAGCAGCTCGAGTGGCAGCAGTTGATGTAGCATTTTTTATTATACGCAGGTAACGCTGTTCTGCAGTTTCAGCAGCTCGGGAAGCGGCTTTGTGAATACGTTGCCTGGCAATGAACAGAAAATAGCGAACATAATACGTCATCAATGTTCGTCAGAATGTTGTAATGCAGACAGCCAGGCATACAGACAGATATTATAAGAGCGCGACGGAGATGGATAACTGGCACCTAACACCCCTTTAACAACAGGAAATTGGAAAATAAAAGGTGCAGTTAATATCTTTAGACCGCAAGGAATATATAAATGCAAGTTTGAAGTCAATCGGAGTAGAAATGTGGATTTGTATAGACTTTGCAAAAATGAGTGTGGACGCACGAACAGACAACATCAGTTTTATATATAGAGATATATGACCCTCCCAAAGTATAAACACACACATAAATATATATATATATATATATATATATATATATTTTGGGAAATGTGTGAGATCCTTGGTACAGTTAGGTATATTTGAAAAAAAGGAAAAGAATGACTTCACTTGTAGTTCTAAATAATTTGGTTTAATTTTATAATATAATATTATGAGTTGGTAGATCTGGTAAGTTCTTTGTTAACTTCGGTTCTATTAGAGTCCACATGTTTTAATCCAAATGAAAATAAAAATTAGGTGTTGTCCCTCGCAGGGTCTAATACTATGACCTGGTAAAATTTGATTTGATTTGGTGAAGTCATTTGGGAATGCATAAGGAAAAGACAGAGAGATAAAGAATTTTATATGCGTATATATATGTGTGTGTGTGTGTGCGTGTGTGTGTGTGTGCCTGTGTGTGTGTGCCTGTGGGGGGGTGCTCGGATTGTTAACAAGGAATGCGAAAGATGTAAACTTATCGAACTAACCCCAGACATGTTTAAATGCTTATTGTTCGTGCAATGGGTTAACTGCAAAAAAAAACATGCAGGAATTCGTACCAGAATTCTGACAAAATCAGAGCAGAATCAGAACTTAACATTACAAGAAATATCTGAGGAATGTCAGAGAATTATAAATCTGAGACACGATACAGAAAGTATCGAAGAGAGAGACTGCTCTCATATATAGTCTGTGATGTCTACCAAAGGAAGACATCAAGGCAGTGGAGAAAAACCAGAAGACGTCCAAAGGTTAGATGGTTCGATGATCTGACCCGGTACCTCGGCCACCATATGGCCCTAGTATGGCCAGAGATAGAAAACGGTGAAGATCAGACCACAACAACATCAACAGCAACATAAACAACAACGGCGACGGGAGCACAACACCATTAACAGCACAGACCACAACAACAACAACATAAACAACAGCAGCAGCAGGGGCACAACACCATTAACAGCACAACAACAGCAACATAAACAACAACGACAGCAGGAGCACAACACCATTAACATCACAGACCACAACAACAACATAAACAACAACGACAGCAGGAGCACAACACCATTAACAGCACAGATCACAACAACAACATAAACAACAACGACAGCAGGAGCACAACACCATTAACAGCAGAGATCACAACAACAACAACATAAACAACAACGACAGCAGGAGCACAACACCATTAACAGCACAGATCACGACAACGACAACATAAACAACAACGACAGCAGGAGCACAACACCATTAACAGCAGAGATCACAACAACAACAACATAAACAACAACGACAACAGGAGCACAACACCATTAACAGCAGAGATCACAACAACAACAACATAAACAACAACGACAGCAGGAGCACAACACCATTAACAGCAGAGATCACAACAACAACAACATAAACAACAACGACAGCAGGAGCACAACACCATTAACAGCAGAGATCACAACAACAACAACATAAACAACAACGACAGCAGGAGCACAACACCATTAACAGCAGAGATCACAACAACAACAACATAAACAACAACGACAGCAGGAGCACAACACCATTAACAGCAGAGATCACAACAACAACAACATAAACAACAACGACAGCAGGAGCACAACACCATTAACAGCACAGATCACGACAACAACAACATAAACAACAACGACAGCAGGAGCACAACACCATTAACAGCAGAGATCACAACAACAACAACATAAACAACAACGACAGCAGGAGCACAACACCATTAACAGCAGAGATCACAACAACAACAACATAAACAACAACGACAACAGGAGCACAACACCATTAACAGCACAGACCACAACAACAACATAAACAACAACGACAGCAGGAGCACAACACCATTAACAGCAGAGATCACAACAACAACAACATAAACAACAACGACAGCAGGAGCACAACACCATTAACAGCAGAGATCACAACAACAACAACATAAACAACAACGACAACAGGAGCACAACACCATTAACAGCAGAGATCACAACAACAACAACATAAACAACAACGACAGCAGGAGCACAACACCATTAACAGCAGAGATCACAACAACAACAACATAAACAACAACGACAGCAGGAGCACAACACCATTAACAGCAGAGATCACAACAACAACAACATAAACAACTACGACAGCAGGAGCACAACACCATTAACAGCAGAGATCACAACAACAACAACATAAACAACAACGACAACAGGAGCACAACACCATTAACAGCACAGACCACAACAACAACATAAACAACAACGACAGCAGGAGCACAACACCATTAACAGCACAGACCACAACAACAACATAAACAACAACGACAGCAGGGGCACAACACCATTAACAGCACATACCACAACAACAACATAAACAACAACGACAGCAGGAGCACAACACCATTAACAGCACATACCACAACAACAACATAAACAACAACGACAGCAGGAGCACAACACCATTAACAGCACAGACCACAACAACAACATAAACAACAACGACAGCAGCAGCACAACACCATTAACAGCACATACCACAACAACAACATAAACAACAACGACAGCAGGAGCACAACACCATTAACAGCACAGACCACAACAACAACAACATAAACAACAACGACAGCAGGAGCACAACACCATTAACAGCACAGACCACAACAACAACAACATAAACAACAACGACAGCAGGAGCACAACACCATTAACAGCACAGACCACAACAACAACATAAACAACAACGACAGCAGGAGCACAACACCATTAACAGCACAGACCACAACAACAACATAAACAACAACGACAGCAGGAGCACAACACCATTAACAGCACAGACCACAACAACAACATAAACAACAACGACAGCAGCAGCACAACACCATTAACAGCACATACCACAACAACAACATAAACAACAACGACAGCAGGAGCACAACACCATTAACAGCACAGACCACAACAACAACATAAACAACAACGACAACAGGAGCACAACACCATTAACAGCACAGATCACAACAACAACAACATAAACAACAACGACAGCAGGAGCACAACACCATTAACAGCACAGACCACAACAACAACAACATAAACAACAACGACAGCAGGAGCACAACACCATTAACAGCACAGACCACAACAACAACAACATAAACAACAACGACAGCAGGAGCACAACACCATTAACAGCACAGACCACAACAACAACAACATAAACAACAACGACAGCAGGAGCACAACACCATTAACAGCACAGACCACAACAACAACATAAACAACAACGACAGCAGGAGCACAACACCATTAACAGCACAGACCACAACAACAACAACATAAACAACAACGACAGCAGGAGCACAACACCATTAACAGCACAGACCACAACAACAACAACATAAACAACAACGACAGCAGGAGCACAACACCATTAACAGCACAGACCACAACAACAACAACATAAACAACAACGACAGCAGGAGCACAACACCATTAACAGCACAGACCACAACAACAACATAAACAACAACGACAGCAGGAGCACAACAGCATTAACAGCACAGACCACAACAACAACATAAACAACAACGACAGCAGGAGCACAACACCATTAACAGCACAGACCACAACATCAACATAAATAACAACGACAGCAGGAGCACAACACCATTAACAGCACAGACCACAACAACAACAATATAAACAACAACGACAGCAGGAGCACAACACCATTAACAGCACAGACCACAACATCAACATAAATAACAACGACAGCAGGAGCACAACACCATTAACAGCACAGACCACAACAACAACATAAACAACAACGACAGCAGGAGCACAACACCATTAACAGCACAGACCACAACAACAACATAAACAACAACGACAGCAGGAGCACAACACCATTAACAGCACAGACCACAACAACAACAACATAAACAACAACGACAGCAGGAGCACAACACCATTAACAGCACAGACCACAACAACAACAACATAAATAACAACGACAGCAGGAGCACAACACCATTAACAGCACAGACCACAACATCAACATAAATAACAACGACAGCAGGAGCACAACACCATTAACAGCACAGACCACAACAACAACAACATAAACAACAACAACATAAACAACAACGACAGCAGGAGCACAACACCATTAACAGCACAGACCACAACAACAACATAAACAACAACGACAGCAGGAGCACAACACCATTAACAGCACAGACCACAACAACAACATAAATAACAACGACAGCAGGAGCACAACACCATTAACAGCACAGACCACAACAACAACAACATAAACAACAACAACATAAACAACAACGACAGCAGGAGCACAACACCATTAACAGCACAGACCACAACAACAACAACATAAACAACAACGACAGCAGGAGCACAACACCATTAACAGCACAGACCACAACAACAACAACATAAACAACAACGACAGCAGGAGCACAACACCATTAACAGCACAGACCACAACAACAACAACATAAACAACAACGACAGCAGGAGCACAACACCATTAACAGCACAGACCACAACAACAACATAAACAACAACGACAGCAGGAGCACAACACCATTAACAGCACAGACCACAACAGCAACAACATAAACAACAACGACAGCAGGAGCACAACACCATTAACAGCACAGACCACAACAACAACAACATAAACAACAACGACAGCAGGAGCACAACACCATTAACAGCACAGACCACAACAACAACAACATAAACAACAACGACAGCAGGAGCACAACACCATTAACAGCACAGACCACAACAACAACATAAACAACAACGACAGCAGGAGCACAACACCATTAACAGCACAGACCACAACAACAACAACATAAACAACAACGACAGCAGGAGCACAACACCATTAACAGCACAGACCACAACAACAACAACATAAACAACAACGACAGCAGGAGCACAACACCATTAACAGCACAGACCACAACAACAACATAAACAACAACGACAGCAGGAGCACAACACCATTAACAGCACAGACCACAACAGCAACATAAACAACAACGACAGCAGGAGCACAACACCATTAACAGCACAGACCACAACAACAACATAAACAACAACGACAGCAGGAGCACAACACCATTAACAGCACAGACCACAACAACAACATAAACAACAACGACAGCAGGAGCACAACACCATTAACAGCACAGACCACAACAACAACATAAACAACAACGACAGCAGGAGCACAACACCATTTGGATTGGCAGTATTGGTAGAGGGTCGGACGCCCTGCTTTCTAGCATAGTTACGTCCCTTTACGATCTGAGTTCAAATCCCGCCGAGGTTGACTTTGCCTTTCATCCTTACGGGGTCGATAAAATAAAGTACCAGTAATGCACTGGGTAATTGCTGGCCTTGTGCCTAAAGTAGAAACAATTAATAGCACAGACCACAACAACAACATAAACAACGACAACAGTAGCACCCAAACCAACAACACTAACAGTCGCAGTAGCAGCAGACTAACACCAACATAAACAAGAAAAACAACTGTTAAAAACATCAACAGAACCACCCAGGTGGTCTCCTAACACAGCTCTCTCTCTTTATCTCTCTTTCTCTCTCTTCTCCTCAGTCAAATACACATACTCACTCATACACACACACACACACTCACACATTCCCACACATACACATATACACACATACACACCCACACATACACACACATACAAACACTCACACACACACACACACATAAACACTCACACACACACATACACACTCGCACACACACACACACACACTCGCACACACACACACACACACACACTCGCACACACACACACACACACTCACACACATAGACACACACTCACACACATACACACTCGCGCACACACAAACACACAGATACACACACAAAAACACACCGCGGTCAGATTCACATCTCCACCTGAGAAGGGTTTTCTCAGACAGAGTTATCTCCTCATGTTCTAGAGAACACGGCGAGCTTGACCCCCCCCCCCCCTCATACACCCCCCCCCCCCCACACTCGCCAAAAGAAAAATTCAAAAAGACAGTTTGTCTCACCCTAACA
>OZ024741.1:218113525-218116025 GCA_964016885.1 Eledone cirrhosa | reverse complement strand
AAATCTGCAGATACTCCACCCTGATTACACCTTCAGATTTATGCCTGTGATTATTGGACCACTGGGGTATGTTAGTAACTGCCGCAATACAAATCTTGAGAGGCTACGCTTCACATGAACAGAAAGAACACAAATAGTTAGGAAATTACAAGTACAATCCATTAATGGAACAGTAAAAATATGTAAAACATTCCAAAAATGTTGAATCTAATAACTGCATATACACATGTACAGATACAAAGCTTATACACATGAACACATACAACTCAAAACATACACATCCACACATACAATAACATCCATATCTACACATACATCCATGCATACATAATCTACCTAGTTGATGTTGTGTAAATTCCAATGTGAGAGTCTTGTGTCTATGTTAAAAACCGACTCTCTCTCTATTGGGAAAAAAATTGTGAAATTATAAAACCAGAAGAACATACATACAAATATGATGGCTGCCCCCTCGTTATCGAATATGGCCATCGCACGATATACCATTATTAATAATTATTAATTAATTCTACCGAGCAATGCCTATGCGTAAAGATATTTTTTTAAAGTGAGGAAAGTCTGTGCACTCAGCTAATCCGACTCTCTGAGCGACAGTAGCTATAACCCGAAAAGAAGAAAAGATCAACATCATCGGTAACTACTGAGCCGCAGGTTTTATATCGGAGTTATCCCAGTTTCCTGAGTTGCCTTCTCCTAGAAGAATTCCCTGACAAAGTCTAGGAGTCCTTCACTCCCAGTGGTTTAATCGCGTGATCGGGTGTCCAGCCCGAATATTTCTATGTCCCCGCGCATATACATACATATGTACATGTGTATATTCATATTTACACACTTTTGGATGGCCGTTGACTCTTATGAGTTCTTCCGCCCTTTGTCAGATTTTTGTTTTTTGTCCTGCGGGGTGTCCAAAATCACCCTCCTCACCAACTTGTTGGGGTTGCCGGTTTAATCGCCGACGAACCGACCATGCGACAGGTTGTATTGGGTTTCATGTTACCAGTAGCACTCAACATTCATACATATATACATACATACATGGTGGATGCCAACTCGTTTTCGAGTACGGCCACTACTTTATATCCATGTAGGAGAACCTCTACCGATGCGCTGAAAGAGTCTGACTTTTTAGTCCAGCCAGCGACTTGAAAACTCTGGTACAAACACTACACCTGTGATAATTATTGACACATAGTGCTGGGCCCATGGTACCATGTGACGACAAGTGCAGAGAGATCTCCAGATATAAAGCAATGCCTGTGCCGTGAAGCTTTTATAGTGAGCAAAGGCACTGCACAAAGCCAGTCCCACTCTCTTAACCAAGATGATATTTACCAAAAAGAAGAACAATTCAACATCATTGGATACCATCAGGGTTGCAGGTGTTATATCAGAGTTTTCCTTCTCCCGTCGGGGTCAAACATTTTCCTATTACCCATTCTACTACACTAAGTATTGAGTACTCTGGTGCGTTATCGTCCATCTGGTTCCTTACCACTCTTCCTTCGTTATATATATATATATAATTCCTGATGGTTTCTAAAAAATGAAACAGTTCTAGTCCTGTAGAATCTCATCTATATTAAAACTTTTATACTCTGCTATGTATTGAGTACCTTACTTACTGCGGTTACCTCCGATTCAACCCGGAATAACGTATATATATATATATATATATAGTGACGAAACATAAGTCAATTGCATGAACTCATAATCCTTTATTTACTGCTATATATATTTCGATGATAGCCATTGAATGGCTATGACCTCATCAGGCAGTTAGTCAGTTCTTAGATATGCCAGCTCTGTGTTTATAGTGTTGATGGTATCAGAGCCTTGGGACATCAGATGGTATCAGAGCTATGTCCCAAGGCTCTGATACCATTAACACTATAAACACAGAGCTGGCATATCTAAGAACTGACTAACTGCCTGATGAGGTCATAGCCATTCAATGGCTATCATCGAAATATATATAGCAGTAAATAAAGGATTATGAGTTCATGCAATTGACTTATGTTTCGTCAATATTATAACTCCGGAACTTATATATTCGTTGAGTGCTCCCCATCCGCATACTGAAGTACTGGATTTTACCAACACTTACTTGCTTGCTTATATATATAAATTAGCCGTCGAAACGGCTTGAGCTCAGCCGTCGGGGTCTTACTGGTTCCTATTACCCACTCTACTACCCTAAGTATTGAGTACTTTGGTGCGTTATGGTCCACCTGGTTCCTTACCACATTTCCTTCGTTATATATATATATATATATATATATATATATATATAAACACATTCACAAACAGAGAAATTGAAATAACTAGAAATTTTACGAAGATTTAAGTGTAAGAAATTGGAAATGTGTGTGAATCCCAGTCGTGACCATCTTAAGGAAGAAACAACAAGAAACAACAAGAAACAACAGAAGCTTGGTGATCATTGGCCTAATGGAACCGGATATGGACGACAATACCACGTGGT
>OZ024741.1:218088525-218098525 GCA_964016885.1 Eledone cirrhosa | reverse complement strand
TTGCCCTTGGTATGACAGTGTGGTTTTAACTCAATGTAGGATAACTAGTATACTACAGAGCCGTTATAGTCATAGGAATAACCAAAGAGTGCTTAGAAATACATTGTTTTATTAGCTAACAGTGTTTCATCCATACACCATGGCAGGAATCTTCAGAGCCTATAAACATGAGTATATCAGTAGTTGCATGCTCCATCGAGCTGCGTCACCAGAACAAGGTTAAAGGACCAGCAAGGGGTCCTGAGGCCATCGCTATATGGAAAAAGACAGAATACATGATGCACATAATGTCATAAAATGTCTTAAAAATTTAAAAATAAAACATTACACCAAAAATGTTTCACTTAGATGGTGCAATAGATGATAAAGAGGTTGGGAGAGGGTAGCAAGGGATGAGTGAGGGTATTACTCAGCATGATCAGAAACAATAAGAAAATAATAAAAAAAATAATAAAAAAGTACAAAAATACAGGGATAAGAAAAGAGATAAATACAAAAATACAAAACAATAAAGGAACAAAAAGCCCGGAAACCCCCCCCCAAAAAAATATATAAGACAAAGCAAGCATAGATGCATCAAAGCACAAGCAGTGCAAAAAGAGGGTGTACAGGCAGATCAAGAGAGTTTGTAAGCATGAGTCTGTGAAAAGAATTGTTGGTTAGCAGTGGTGCAGCCTTACATGTATGATAGTCCATATGAGGGATGGTGTATTCCAATTATATCGCCTTGTAATAGGTCGATTCTCCTTATCATATCCGCACCCTACGAACCACATCGATATGTCCAGTTCCGAACTGCAAGTGAGATAACACTATTTTTCCAAAACCTATACCCAGGGGATTTATCACCATAGGCGGTCTGGGATATACACCTAAAATTTACAATAAAAAATAAAAGAAGGTACAATGAGTTAAAGAAATGTATGGCACATATACAACCGGCACAGATGTGAGGAAATGGAAAACATTCGGTCACTCAATACAACGTGCCAGGTGAAATTCACTATATGTCCAAGTTGGCGTTCAACCAATGTACCGCACCGCATACAACTGTACCACAACAAATACAAATCGTGATGGCAATCCCGTTACATACAGTGAAAAAGTGTATACAGGAAACTCCGCTTCCAGAATCACATATGGCAGAATGAGCAGATATTGTTATAATAATAGGCGGGTTTATTATAGTGAGTGCAAATTTCTGTAGAATATATAGATATATATAGAAGGGACAACTCACAACCAAACCTGTCTATGACAGCTATGTTATTTATATTTCCGCCACGTGGTTTTCGTTTAGATTATTAATCCCGAAGTGTGCAATCCATTCACAGTCGGGTGTGACCCCTCCTGGGTCGGCGGGAGTTCAATATCCAGTGCTGCACTTTGCCTTGAGTGTGGTTCTATAATTCATCAAAGCTGGAACAGAATTCACATTCAACTAACTCCAAGTTTCAAAGATTCGTCTCTCGCTATTGACACACAACGGTATTCTGAATATAAACACGGGAAGTCGTAGTGTACGTATGAAAGGTATGGGAGGCAATTCGCGTCATAAAGGGCGGATTCATTTGATATCCAACGATATGCTTTCCACTACGATAGCAACCGGGATAACCCTCACCAAACAACCCAGGTAAATAGGTATGGATTCAAGACATAAAAGAGCCAACCGCACAATAGTGGTCTGAATGGCTTTGAAAGCGACCTTCTAAACCTAGTGAAGAGTATTAGATATAGGACTAAAAGCCATAGAAACAACCCTTTCCGTAGAGATCTTAGCTCTATTATTAAGGGCTTCGAGGAAAATGCTAACATTCTCGTCCCCTCAGATAAAACAAAAAATGTATATAACTTGGACTACAAGACTTACAGAAACTTCATATACAGGGAACTCCACAGAAATTATAAGAAAACTACCTATGGAAACCTAGACGAGATAAATAAGAAAGGGCTCGAAATAGTTAAGATGCTGAACCTGGAAAGGTACACCCAGCCTTTCACCCCTAAGCAACCCAGATTCACACTGAAGGATCACAAAGAGGACTTCCTTAGTAACCCTTCAATTAGGCTCATTAGCCCCTCTAAGTCTGACTTAGGGATAATAAGTAAGAAAATATTGGGCGCCGTCATCCCTGTTATACGAAGTAAAATTTACCTTGACCTATGGTGGAATACTGAGGAGGTCATTAAATGGTTCTCAAGCATTAGTAACCATAAGTCCCTGAAGTTCATCCAATTCGATATCAACTCATACTATACCTCGATCTCTCCCATCCTTCTAAATAAGGCCCTTATATTAACTATGCAAAATAGTGACCTGACTAGATCCCAAATTGACATCATCCATCCTTGCTGCCCGGAGAACTATCATCCTCTTCGAAGACCAACTTTGGACCCGGAAGAACAGGCCGAATAATTTTGATGTCACAATGGGGTCCAGCGATTCGGCGCAGATCACTGACTTGGTTGGACTTTACCTCCTCCATGAACTGCATAAAACATTCCCGCATTTCAAAGGTGGGCTATACCGTGACGACGCCCTGTTCACTATTGAATATAAAAAACATAATATAGAAAGGACGAGAAAAAAACTACATAAATTCTTCAAAAGCTTTAACCTTAGCATAACGATAGACATAAATAATAAAACGGTTAACTTTCTAGACGTAACCCTGCACTTGGAAAATAAATACTTCTCACCCTATCACAAGCCAGATGAAACATTAACATACGTGAATGCAAATTCCAACCACACTAGACCCGTCCTAAATGCCATAATTAAAGGGGTATCTAACAGGATTAGCAGACTATCACATAATGAGCATGCATTTAGGTCTAATGCAAGGTACTATAATAAAGCACTAGCAAAGTCCAGTTTTAGAGAAAAAATATACTACATACATAACAACGCCCAAACCACCAGGGCCGGAAAATATAATGTAATCACACACAATATGGCATTGCCTAATAGAAGCGGACACAAAAATAGGAACTACACGGGTACTGTAGGCGGCTCTGACCAACCCCAAGGGACTCCATTTAACACGCCTCATCGGTATGGCAATAACAGTAACACTAGGATAAAAGCTAGAAAATTGAAGTGCAATGGGAAAGACAGGGAAGCCTGTGAACCCCTCCGGGTAAGGTTACCACCCCAGGTTCTCTCTCCCACGGAAGATGGTTTGTCTATGCCCAGCGCCAACTCTTCCCCTAGTACGAAAAATAAGAAAAATAGACGAAGATCTAATTTCTACTTTAATCCACCTTACAACTCGGAGGTATCAACCAATATACCAAAGGCATTCTTCTCGATCTTGGAACCCCCCCCCCCCCCCCAGTAGTAAATACCATAGTATCATTAATAAAAACACAATCAAGCTATCATTCTCCACTACTCCAAATCTAGCTCGTCACCTAGCCATAACGAACAAAAAAAAATTAGAAAGGGTTTCGATACCATTGCAGCTGCGGCACCGGCAACCACTAGATGGACCTGATACGGCGTCACCCAGCAATACTATCCACACATCTGATGTACGGTTGCCAAATCTGGAACGCACGGAAAACCAAACATCTCCTGTGCCGCAGACTCACATACACAGAAAATGTAACTTTCGTTCGCTTTCGGAAATATCCTATCAAGGATAAATTCTCGAGCTTGATAGAATATTTCCGAAAGCGAATGAAACCCTAAGGGTAGAAACGTAATCCTGGTATGTGTCTATGCATTTTTTCTTCTAACTTTAATTTTATACCTAATTTTGTATGGTTGACGGTATATTTAATCGATTTCCACGTGCTATTGAAATGTTGGGTAAATATTCGATAGCGGTTGATCGCGAATAGATTGCTGTCGGTTATTTATCTACTATTTCTTCATAGGTGCCTCCTTTTAATCTTATAGACTGGTTTAATTGGTTTTTTGTGTGGTTGATTAGGCTAATTGAGAAAGGAAATGGTGTATATATATTATCAAATGATTCTATAGACATACTTTATAGTATATATATGTATATATATATATATATATATATATATATATATATATATATATATATTTATATAAAAAAACATGAGAAGAAAGAAGAATACTGCGTGGTTGCACATGGGTTACATATGATAAAAATAGTCCTTCGTCAATGATTTTCCAACATCATTGGTATTTCATCGCATTAAAAATCATATACCTTAGGTTGGTGCGAGCAATAATAAAAAAAGGTATTGGGACCAGTAAATCGCGTAAAGCGAGGGGGACAAGTAAACAACATAGAAGGATAAAAGCAAACCAAAGATAGGAAAAAAAGGATATATTTATATATGTATATATATATATATATATATATATATATATATATATGTGTGTGTGTGTGTGTGTGTGTGTGTGTGTGTGTATGTATATATGTATATGGTAACATGTATCCCAGTACAACCTGTCTCATAGTCGGGTCGTTGGCGACTAAACTGGCAACCCCACCAAGGTTTCTTGGTGAGGAGGGTGACTTTGGACATCCTGCAGGGCTAAAAACAAAACCTGTCAAAGGGCAAAGGAGCTATTAAGAGTCAATGGCCATCCAAAATCACCGGGAGAGATGACCCCTTAGCCTTTGTCAAGGCAGAATTCTTGGAGAAGGAAAACTCTGATATAATACCTGCAACTCTGATGGTATCCAATGATGTTGACTTGTTCTTTTTGGTAAATATCATCTTGGTTAAGAGAATGGGACTGGCTTTGTGCAGTGCCTTTGCTCACTATAAAAGCTTCACGGCACAGACATTGCTTTATATCTGGAGATCTCTCTGCACTTCTCATCACATGGTACCATGGGCCCAGCACTATGTGTCAATAATTCTCACAAGTGTAGTGTTTGTACCAGAGTTTTCAAGTCGCTGGCTGGACTAAAAAGTCACACTCGTTCAGCGCATCGGTAGGGGTTCTCCTACATGGATATAAAGTAGTGGCCGTACTCGAAAACGAGTTGGCAGCCACCATATATATATATATATATATATATATATATATATATATATATATATATATATAAAGGTTTACATATATATAAAGTCATAGATATATATGTGTTTTGCAACAGGTCACGTTGTGGCTCAATGAAGAATTAATAAATTAAATAATCAGAGATTTCTTCATAGGAGCCTTTATTCTTATAGCTTGGTCTAATTGATTTTTATATGGTTAATTATGCTAATTGGGAGAGAAAATGGTATATATTTTATCTAGTAATTCTAAAGACATGTTTTATGAATTATAGCTCTGATTATTTAATTTATTAATTCTTCATTGAGCCACAACGTGACCCGTTGCAAAACACATATATATCTATGACTTTATATATGTAAACCTTTATATGTATGTAAAACTTTATATATATGTAAACCTTAATAATCTCCCGTTATGTTGAGATATTAATTGGCTATATTGGGCTGCGTTTTCTAGCAATAAGCCTACCCGCCATAAGCAACTAATCACATCCTTTCTAACTTGACCGCTGCCACATCACGATTCTTAGCCATTTTTTAATGTATTTTTGGCGCGATCACTTTGAAAAATTAATTGTCTAATTTTGAGCTCACTCCTGATGAATCCGAAGCTGTGGACATTCCCTGTTATCGGATGTCTTAAAATACGAATGAAACCATGGTAGAGGTAATTAAATATGTACACATTTCTTCTAAGAGTATTTTACACCTAATTGTGTTTGGTTGACTGTATATCTGGTCGATGTCTACATGCTGTCGAAATGTTCGATAAATACTCCGTCGTAGCCGCCGCGAAGGGGCTGCTTTCGGTTGTTTGTCGGAGATTTCTTCATAGGAGCCTTTATTCTTATAGCTTGGTCTAATTGATTTTTAAATGGTTAATTATGCTAATTGGGAGAGGAAATGGTATATATTTTATCTAGTGATTCTAAAGACATGTTTTATGATATATAGTTCTGATTATTTAATTTATTAATTCTTCATTGAGCCACAACGTGACCCGTTGCAAAACACATATATATCTATGAATTTATATATATGTAAACCTTTATATGTAATAATCTCCCGTTAGGTTGAGATACAAATTGGCTATATTGGGCTGCGCTTTCTAGCAATAAGCCTACCCGCCATAAGCCACTAATCACATCCTTTCTAACTTGACCGCTGCCACATCACGATTCTTAGCCATTTTTTAATGTATTTTTGGCGCGATCACTTTGGAAAATTAATTGTCTAATTTTGAGCTCACTCCTGATGAACCCGAAGCTGTGGACATTCCCTGTTATCGGATGTCTTAAAATACAGATGAAACCATGGTAGAGGTAATTAAATATGTACACATTTCTTCTAAGTTTATTTTACACCTAATTGTGTTTGGTTGACTGTATATCTGGTCGATGTCTACATGCTGTCGAAATGTTCGATAAATACTCCGTCGTAGCCGCCGCGAAGGGGCTGCATTCGGTTATTTGTCGGAGATTTCTTCATAGGAGCCTTTATTCTTATAGCTTGGTCTAATTGATTTTTATATGGTTAATTATGCTAATTGGGAGAGGAAATGGTATATATTTTATCTAGTGATTCTAAAGACATTTTTTATGATATATATATATATATATATATATATATATATATATATATATACGGGGTAACAAATAATAGTTATATCCATATATATATATAGTTAGGGAAGCAGAAAATTCCTTTTTGTGATCCAGTTCGTGGTTAAAAAAGCCAGTTTCATGGATGGTTTCAACGTACGGTTAGGGGTAACTCCACACGTTTGTAAGAATTCCGTTCAATCTTGGAGTATAAAGTATAAAAGAGAAAACACAGGTAAGCATTAAGAGAAGGATTTTATCCAGGTATTTACGACCGTTTCATTGGTAAGTGCAACCTTATATTGCTATACTGCAAATAGCAGTCACTCAATTATAATTGTTGTTCACAGTCCAAATTTTCAAAATAGTGAGTAAGTTACTCTTGAAATAGTTCTTAATATATAGAGAAAAATATTTATTTGGAATTGTATTTACTAGTATAGAGAGAGAGGAATCAGAAGGTGAGGGGACAAATGAAATAGTATAGAGAGAGAGGAAGGGGAAAGAGTTAGGAAGTAGAGTGACAAACTGAGATGGAGGGATGGGTAGAGGTGGAAGGATTCCTTGATCAGTTTTGATATGTAGACTTCATGTCGTGGAATGTAGTGAGTTAAAGAGAATTAAATTGCTAATTCTGGACTGAATTAGTCCAGAATTAGCCGTCGAAACGGCTTGAGCTCTGCCGTCGGGCTCATACTTGTTCCTATTACCCACTCTACTGCCCTAAGTATTGAGTACTTTGGGGCGCTGTAGTCCATCTGGTTCCTTACCACATTTCCTTCGTTATATATATATATATATATATATATATATATATATATATATATATATTTATACACAGTTCAAGAGTAACCAATCTTAAAGAGAGAGATGGAGATAGTAGAGGAGATATGAGAGGAGAGATTGGTGAGTTAGTTAGAAGCCAAAGCGTAAAGGTATGTGCTCAATGTGCAATATGCAGTAGAAAGCAGCTAGGTGGCTGGGTTCATGCAGAAGTTAGGTGTGCAGAGCTGGAAATATTCATTAGTTAAGCAAAACAAGACCACAAATTTGACAAGGAAGGCATTATTAAAAGATTGTCAACATATTTTAGTTTGATGTAAGGAATGTAGAGAATAATAATAATAATATTAATAATAATAATGTCCGTTTACAATTGTTTCGCTACTCCATATATTATTTCTGGATCAGATGACTATATATCATAATTGATCTGGTTCAGTTGAAAATAATTAACATATTTAAAAAACAGATCTTGTTACCCATAGGCAGATCTCACACAATGCAGCCTCGACAGATAAATAGTGCTTGATTATGGCTGACAGCTGATGCAACCAAAACACCATAGTAAAAACCAATATATGGAACATTATATTATATAACATTATCCCCTTATTTTAATTTATATTCCTTTGAAGTTCCGATGAGCCATGTTAATTATTTTCAACTGAACCAGATCAATTATGATATATAGTCATCTGATCAAGAATAATTATATGGAGTAACGAAACAATTGTAAACGGACATTATTATTATTAATATTATTATTATTCTCTACATTCCTTACATCAAACTAAAATATGTTGACAATCTTTTAATAATGTCTTCCTTGTGAAGTTTGTGGTCTTGTTTTGCTTAACTAATGAATATATATATATTTATATATGAATATATATATATGTATATATATATAAGTATATATATGTATATGTATATATATATATATATATATATATATATATATATATATATATATATATATATATATATATATATATAGACAATTAAGTTAAAAAATGTACATCCACATATGTATACTGAAATACTAGTATGCATATGAATACACACACGTATACATATGTAGATGTACCGAGTTTTTCACTGGTCACTTTACTGTGAGTGTCCAGCTATTCTGTATGTAAACACACAGACAAACCGGTTTTTAGAGTCATACTGGTTTTTGAGGAAACACCTTTCCTCTATTCTCTAGAAAGCCAGACAAGGAATATTGAACTAGTTTCGTTGTTGTTACAACTCATCAGCAATATTTACCTATCTTCCGGCCTTTCTAGAGAATCGTAAAAGCACATATCGTTATATGCTTTTTCTATGAAAATTAGTAGTGGGCAGACTAATTTGCATAGAGCGTGAGTACGTACCGGTTCAACGGAGACGATAAAAACAAATAACGAAACGAAATTAAATTTCGCTTCGTTTGTAACTCACTTTTGTATGACTGACGCTTAAACAATTAAGTTAAAAAATGTACATCCACATATGTATACTGAAATACTAGTATGCATATGAATACACATACGTATACATATGTAGATGTACCGAGTTTTTCACTGGTCACTTTACTGTGAGTGTCCAGCTATTCTGTATGTAAACACACAGACAAACCGATTTTTAGAGTCATACTGGTTTTTGAGGAAACACCTTTCCTCTATTCTCCAGAAAGCCAGACAAGGAATATTGAACTAGTTTCGTTGTTGTTACAACTCATCAGCAATATGTGCTTTTACGATTCTCTAGAAAGGCCGGAAGATAGGTAAATATTGCTGATGAGTTGTAACAACAACGAAACTAGTTCAATATTCCTTGTCTGGCTTTCTGGAGAATAGAGGAAAGGTGTTTCCTCAAAAACCAGTATGACTCTAAAAACCGGTTTGTCTGTGTGTTTACATACAGAATAGCTGGACACTCACAGTAAAGTGACCAGTGAAAAACTCGGTACATCTACATATGTATACGTATGTGTATTCATATGCATACTAGTATTTCAGTATACATATGTGGATGTACATTTTTTAACTTAATTGTTTAAGCGTCAGTCATACAAAAGTGAGTTACAAACGAAGCGAAATTTAATTTCGTTTCGTTATTTGTTTATATATATATATATATATATATATATATATATATATATATATATATATATATATATATATATATATATATATGTATATATATATATATATATATATATATTTATATATATATATATGTATATATATATATATGTATATATATATATGTATATATATATATGTATATATATATATGTATATATATATATATGTGTATATATGTATATATATATGTTTATATATATATATATGTATATATATATGCATATATATATGATATGTCAGGTCACCACTTGGTGCTACTGGTAACATGTATCCCAGTACAACCTGTCTCATGGTCGGGTCGTTGGCGACTAAACTGGCAACCCCACCAAGGTTTCTTGGTGAGGAGGGTGACTTTGGACATCCTGCAGGACTAAAAACAAAACCTGTCAAAGGGCAAAGGAGCTCTTAAGAGTCAATGGCCATCCAAAATCACCGGGAGAGATGACCCCTTAGCCTTTGTCAAGGCAGAATTCTAGGAGAAGGAAA
>OZ024741.1:218078525-218081025 GCA_964016885.1 Eledone cirrhosa | reverse complement strand
ACTTTCTCGTATGCGAATCGAAATGCCTCAAAGGCAACTTTTCCCCCATATACAGTCTTTCTCCATTTATTACGATCAGCAGCAACATTTTCCCATGTATCAGCAGAGATGTTAGCGTCTCTCAGAGAGGCTTTCAAGGAATCCTTATACCTCTTTTTTGGTTTATGTGGGGGTCGTTTTCCTTTAACCAACTCTCCATAAAAGTATATATGTATGTATGTATGTATATGGTGGCTGCCAACTCGTTTTCGAGTACGGCCACTACTTTATATCCATGTAGGAGAACCCCTACCGATGGGCTGAACGAGTGTGACTTTTCAGTCCAGCCAGCGACTTAAACTCTGGTACAAACACTACACTTGTGACAATTATTGACACATAGTGCTGGGCCCATGGTACCATGTGACGACAAGTGCAGAGAGATCTCCAGATATAAAGCAATGCCTGTGCCGTGAAGCTTTTATAGTGAGCAAAGGCACTGCACAAAGCCAGTCCCACTCTCTTAACCAAGATGATATTTACCAAAAAGAAGAACAAGTCAACATCATTGGATACCATCAGGGTTGCAGGTGTTATATCAGAGTTTTCCTTCTCCTAGAATTCTGCCTTGACAAAGGCTAAGGGGTCATCTCTCCCGGTGATTTTGGATGGCCATTGACTCTTAAGAGCTCTTTTGCCCTTTTGACAGGTTTTGTTTTTAGTCCTGCAGGATGTCCAAAGTCACCCTCCTCACCAAGAAACCTTGGTGGGGTTGCCAGTTTAGTCGCCAACGACCCGACCATGTGTGTATATACATACACACATACATACATATATATATACATACATAGACACACACACATTTATATATATATATGTGTGTGTGTGTGTGTGTGTGTGTGTGTGTGTGTGTGTATGTATGTATGTATGTATGTATGTATGTATGTATGTATGTATGTATGTATGTATGTATGTGTGCGTATATATATATATATATAGATATATATACGCACACATACGTACATACATACATACATACATGCACACGTACATACGCACGCATAAACATACTCACATGCACACATACGCACATATACATACATTCACACACATACATAGATACATGTATGTACATACAGACAGACGTAGATACATACATACACGTACACATACATGCACACACATGCTTGTACATACACACACGTACTTGTACAAATACATATGCACGCTTGCACACTCATACATCCACACACGTACATGTCTACACATACACGTATGCACTAGCACACATGCAGAATCACACACATGTTCACACGTACACACACGTACATGTACAAGTAGAGATGGACGTATACACCTCACATGCATACACACTTACATGTACGCACATGCACACGTTCACAAACACATGCATGTGCAAACATGCAAACATACACACTCACAAACACGAACACACAAATACCACATGCACATCTGCTCGTGTGCACTTACACACACATATATCCACACCCATACATACACACATTCACAGGCAGTCTGGATGGTTAGATGGTTAGATGGTTGGATGGTAGGATGGTTTGTTGATTGGATGGTGGGATGGTGGGCTGGTTGGATGGTGGGATAGTGGGCTGGTTGGATGGTTGGATGGTTGGATGGTAGAATGGTGATATGGCTGGTTGACTGTTTCCTTGGTTGGATGGTAGGATGGTGGGATGGTGGGATGGTGGGTTGGTTGGATGGTTGGATGGTAAGATGGTAGGATGGTGGGATGGTAGAATGGTTGGATGGTTGGAATGTAGCATGGTTGGATGGTGGAATGGCTGGTTGACTGTTTCCTTGGTTGGATGGTAGAATGGTAGTATGGTGGGATGGCGGGTTGGTTGGATGGTTGGCTGGTAGGTTGGTAGGATGGTGGGATGGTGGGGTGGTGGGGTGGTTGGATGGTAGGGTGATAGGATAGTGGGATGGCTGGCTGACTGTTTCCTTGGTTGGATGGTAGAATGGTAGGATGGTGGGATGGTGGGTTGGTTGGATGGTGGATGGTGGATGGTAGGTTGGTAGGATGGTGGGATGGCTGGTTGACTGTTTCCTTGGTTGGATGGTAGTATGGTAGGATGGTGGGATAGTAGGTTGGTTGGATGGTTGGATGGTAGGTTGGTAGGGTGGTGGGATGGCTGGTTGACTGTTTCCTTGGTTGGATGGTAGGATGGTAGAGTGGTGGGATGGTGGGTTGGTTGGATGGTTGGATGGTAGAATGATGGGATGGCTGGTTGACTGTTTCCTTGGTTGGATGGTAGGATGGTAGGATGGTGGGATGGTGGGTTGGTTGGATGGTTGGATGGTAGAATGATGGGATGGCTGGTTGACTGTTTCCTTGGTTAGATGGTAGGATGGTAGAATGGTGGGATGGTGGGTTGGTTGGATGGTTGGATGGTAGGTTGGTTGGATGTTGGATGGTAGGATGGTAGGATGGTGGGATGGCTGGTTGACTGTTTCCTTGGTTGGATGGTAGGATGGTAGA
>OZ024741.1:218036626-218064126 GCA_964016885.1 Eledone cirrhosa | reverse complement strand
AAATATTTTCGAAATTGAGAGTTTTAGCAGAAAGTCACCACCTGGGTTAAAGATAGTAGTCATGACCTGGGTTAGTAGTCATGACGTGGCTAAAAGATAGTAGTCAATACCTGGGTTAGTAGTCACGACCTGGGTTAAAGATAGTAGTCACTACCTGGGTCGAAGATAGTAGTCATGACCTGGTTAGTAGTCACGACCTGGGTTAAAGATAGTAGTCACGACCTGGGTTAAAGACAGTAGTCACGACCTGGGTTAGTAGTCACGACGTGGGTGAGTGGTCACGACCTGGGTTAAAGATAGTAGTCACTACCTGGGTTAGAAGTCACGACCAGGGTTAAACATAGTAGTCACGACCTGGGATAGTAGTCACAAACTGGGTTAAAGATAGTAGTTATGACGTGGGTTAAAGATAGTAGTCATGACCTGGGTTAGTAGTCATGACCTTGGTTAGTAGTCACAACCTGGGTTAAAGATAGTAGTCACTACCTAGGTTAGTAGTCACGACCTGGGTTAGTAGTGACAACCTGGATTAGTAGTCACGACCTGGGTTAGTAGTCACGACCTGCGTTAAAGATAGTAGTCACGACCTGGGTTAACGATAGTAGTCATGACCTGGGTTAGTAGTCACCACCTGCGTTAAAAATAGTAGCAAGACCAGGGTTAGTAGTCATGACGTGGCTAAAAGATAGTAGTCAATACCTGGATTAGTAGTCACGATCTGGGTTAAAGATAGAAGTCACTACCTGGGTTAGTAGTCACCGCCTGGGTTAGTTGACACGACCTGGGTTAAAGATAGTAGACACGACCTGGGTTAAAGACAGTAGTCACGACCTGGGTTAGTAGACACGACCTGGGTTAAAGACAGTAGTCACGACCTGGGTTAGTAGTCACGACCTGGGTTAATGATAGTAGTCATGACCTGGGTTGAAGATAGTAGTCATGACCTGCGTTAGTAGACACGACCTGGGTTAAAAACAGTAGTCACGACCTGGGTTAGTAGTCACGACCTGGGTTAATGATAGTAGTCATGACCTGGGTTAAAGATAGTAGTCGCTACCTGGGTTAGTAGTCACGACCTGGGTTAGTATTGACTACCTGGGTTAGTAGTCACGACCTGGGTTAGTATTGACTACCTGGGTTAGTAGTCACGACCTGGGTTAGTATTGACTACCTGGGTTAGTAGTCACGACCTGGGTTAAAGATAGTAGTCACGACCTGGGTTAAACATAGTAGTCATGACCTGGGATAGTAGTCACGACCTGGGTTAAAGATAGTAGTCACGAGCTGGGTTAACGATAGTAGTCATGACCTGAGGTAAAGATAGTAGTCATGACCTGGGTTAAAGATAGTAGTCACGACCTGGGTTAACGATAGTAGTCATGACCTGGGTTAAAGATAGTAGTCATGACCTGGGTTAGTAGTCACGACCTGGGTTAAAGATAGTAGTCGCTACCTGGGTTAGTAGTCACGACCTGGATTGGAGATAGTAGTCATCACCTGGGTGAGTAGTCACGACCTGGGTTAAAGATAGTAGTCATCACCTGGGTGAGTAGTCACGACCTGGGTTAAAGATAATAGTCATGACCTGGTTAGTACTCACGACCTGGGTTAAAGGTAGTAGTCACTACCTGGGTTGCAGATAGTAGTCACTACCTCCGTTAGTAGACACGACCTGGGTTAAAGACATTAGTCACGACCTGGGTTATTAGTCACGACCTGGGTTAAAGATAGTAGTCAGGAACTGGGTGAGTGGTCACGACCTGGGTTAAAGATAGTAGTCACTATCTGGGTTAGTATTCACGACCAGCGTTAAACATACTAGTCACGACCTGGGTTAGTAGTCACGAACTGGGTTAAAGATAGTAGTCATGAACTGGGTTAAAGGTAGTAGTCATGACCTGGGTTAGTAGTCATGACCTGGGTTAGTAGTCACGACCTGGTTTAAAGATAGTAGTCACTACCTAGGTTACTAGTCACGACCAGAATTAGCAGTGACTACCTGGATTAGTAGTCACGACCAGGGCTGAAGATAGTAGTCACTATCTGGGTTAGAAGTCACGACTTGGGTTAAAGATAGTAGTCACGACCTGGTTTAACGATAGTAGTCATGACCTGCGATAGTAGTCACTACCTGGGTTAATGATAGTAGTCACGAGCTGGGTTAGTAGTCACGACTTGGGTTAAAGGTAGTAGTCACTACCTGGGTTACTAGTCACGACCTGGGTTAAAGATAGTAGTCACTACCTAGGTTAGTAGTCACGACCAGAATTAGCAGTGACTACCTGGATTAGTAGTCACGACCAGGGTTGAAGATAGTAGTCACTATCTGGGTTAGAAGTCACGACTTGGGTTAAAGATAATAGTCACGACCTGGTTTTAACGATAGTAGTCATGACCTGCGATAGTAGTCACTACCTGGGTTAATGATAGTAGTCACGAGCTGGGTTAGTAGTCACGACTTGGGTTAAAGGTAGTAGTCACTACCTGGGTTACTAGTCACGACCTGGGTTAAAGATAGTAGACACAACCTGGGTTAAATATAGTAGTCACGGCCTGGATTAAAGATAGTAGTCACGACCTCGGTAAAAGATAGTAGTCACTACCTGGGTTAGTAGTCACGACCTGGGTTAGTAGTCACGACCTGGGTTAAAGATAGTAGACACTACCTGGATTATAGATAGTAGTCACGACCTGCGTTAAAGATAGTAGTCACTGCCTGGGTTAATAGTCACGACCTGGGTTAAAGATAGTAGTCATTACCTGGATTAGTAGTCACGACCTGGTTTAAAGATAGTAGTAACTACCTGGGTTAGTAGTAAAGACCTGGGTTAAAGATAGTAGTCACTGGGGTTAGTAGTCACGATTGGGTTAAAAATAGTAGTCACGACCTGGGTTAAAGATACTAGTCACGACCTGGGTTAGTAGTCATGACCTGGGTTAGTAGTCACGACCTGGGTGAAAGATAGTAGTCACTACCTAGGGTAAAGATAGTAGTCACGACCTGGTTTAGTAGGCACGACCTGGCTTAAAGATAGTACTCACCACCTGGGTTAGTAGTCACGACATGTGTTAAAGATAGTAGTCACGACCTGGGTTAGTAATCATGACCAGGGTTAAAGATAGTAGTCACTACCTGGGTTAAATTTAGTAGTCACGACGTGGGTAAAATAGTAGACACTCCCTGGGTAAGTAGTCACTACCTGGTTAAAGATAGTAGTCACGATCTGGGTTAAAGTTAGTAGTCACTACCTGGGTTAAAGATAGTAGTCACGACCTGGGTTAGTAGTCACGACCTGGTTTAAAGATAGTAGTTACGACCTGGGTTAGTAGTCACGACCTGGGTTAAAGATAGTAGTCATGACCTGGGTTAGTAGTCACGATCTGGTTAAAAGATAGTAGTCACGACCAGGGTTAAAGATAGTAGTCATGACCTGGATTAGTAGTTACGACTTGGGTTAAAGATAGTAGTCACTACCTGGGTTAGTAGTGACTACCTGTGTTAAAAATAGTAGTCACGGCCTGGGTTAAAGTTAGTAGTCACTACCTGGGTTAAAGCTAGTAGTTACTACCTGGGTTAGTAGTCACGACCTGGGTTAAAGATAGTAGTCACTACCTGGGGTAAAGATAGTAGTCATGACCTGGTTTAGTAGGCACGACCTTCGTTAAAGATAGTAGTCACGACCTAGGTTAATAGTCATGACCTGGGTTCAATATAGTAGTCACTACCTGGGTTAAAGATAATAGTCATGACCTGGGTTAGTAGTCACGACCTGGGTTAAAGATAGTATTCCTGACCAGGGTTAAAGATAGTAGTCACGACCTGGGTAAAGATAGTAGACACTACCTGGGATAAAGATAGTAGTCAAGACCTGGGTTATTAGTCACGACTTGTGTTAAAGATAGTAGACATGACCTGGGTTAATAGTCACGGCCTGTGTTAAAGATAGTAGGCACGACATGGGTTAAGGATAGTAGTCACGACATGGGTAACTAGTCACGACCTGGGTTAAAGATAGTAGTCACTACCTGGGTTAGTAGACACGACCTGGGTTAGTACTCACTACCTGGATTAGTAGTCAGGACCTGGGTGAAAGATAGTAGTCACTACCTGGGTTAGTAATCACGATCCGGGTTAAATATAGTAGTCACTACCTGGGTTAAAGATATTAGTCATGTCCTGGGTTAGTACTCACGACCTGGGTTTAAAATAGTACTCACTACCTGGGTTAGTAGTCACGACTTGTGTTAAAGACGGTAGTCACGACCTGGGTTGTTAGTCGTGACCTGGGTCAATGATAGTAGTTACTACCTGTGTTAGTAGTCACGAGCTGGGTTAGTAGTCATGACCTGGGTTAGTAGCCACGACCTGTGTGAAAGATAGTAGTCACTACCTGGGGTAAAGATAGTAGTCACGACCTGGTTTAGTTGGCATGACCTGGGTTAAAGATAGTAGTCACTAACTGGTTTAGTAGTCACGACCTGGGTTAAAGAGAGTCACTACCTGGGTTAGTATTCACGACCTGGGTTAAAGATAGTAGTAACTACCTGGGTTAGTAGTAAAGACCTGGGTTAAAGATAGTAGTCACGACCTGGGTTAAAGATACTACTCACCACCTGGGTTTGTAGTCACGAACTGGGTTAAAGGTAGTAGTCACGACCTGGGTTAACGGTAGTAGTCATGACCTGGGTTATTAGTCACGAGCTGGGTTAAACATAGTAGTCACTACCTGGGTTAAATATAGTTGTCACGACCTGGGTTAAAGATAGTAGTCACCACCTGGGTTAGTAGTCACGACCTGGTTTAGAGATAGTAGACACTCTCTGTGTTAGTAGTCACGACCTGCTTTAAAGATAGTAGTCATAACTTGGTTTAAAAGTCACGACCTGGATTAAAGATAATAATCATGACCTGGGTTGGTAGTCACGACCTGGGTTAAAGATAGTACTCTCCACCTGGATTAGTAGTCACGACCTGGGTTAAAGATAGTAGTCACGACCTTTGTTAAAGATAGTAGTCACCACCTGGGTTAGTAGTCACGGCCTGGGTTAAAGATAATAGTCACAACCTGGGTTAGTAGTCATGGCCTGGGTTAAAGATAGTAATCACTAACTGGTTTAGTAGTCACGACCTGGGTTAAAGAGAGTCACTACCTGGGTTAGTAGTCACGACCTGGGTTAAAGATAGTACTCGCCATCTGGGTTATTAGTCACGACCTGGGTTAAAGATAGCAGTCACGACCTGGGTTAAAGATAATAGTCATGACTTGGGTTATAAGTCACGAGCTGGGTTAAAGATAGTAGTCACGACCTGGGTTAAAAATAGTAGTCACGACCTGGGTTAAAGATAGTAGTCACGACCTGGTTTAGTAGTCAGGACCTGGTTTACAGATAGTTGTCACTACCTGGGTTAGTAGTCACAACGTGGGTTAGTAGTCACTACCTGGATTAGTAGTCACTACCTGGATTAGTAGTAACGCCCTGTGTTAAACATTGTAGTCATGTCCTGGGATAGTAGTCACTACCTGGATTAAAGATAGTAGTCACGACCTGGGGTAGTAGTCACGACTTGGGTTAAAGATAGTAGACATGACCTGGGTTAGTAGTCACTACCTGGATTAAAGATAGTAGTCACGACCTGGGGTAGTAGTCACGACTTGGGTTAAAGATAGTAGACATGACCTGGGTTAGTAGTCACTACCTGGATTAAAGATAGTAGTCACGACCTGGGGTAGTAGTCACGACTTGGGTTAAAGATAGTAGACATGACCTGGGTTAGTAGTCACTACCTGGATTAAAGATAGTAGTCACGACCTGGGGTAGTAGTCACGACTTGGGTTAAAGATAGTAGACATGACCTGGGTTAGTAGTCACTACCTGGATTAAAGATAGTAGTCACGACCTGGGGTAGTAGTCACGACTTGGGTTAAAGATAGTAGACATGACCTGGGTTAGTAGTCACTACCTGGATTAAAGATAGTAGTCACGACCTGGGGTAGTAGTCACGACTTGGGTTAAAGATAGTAGACATGACCTGGGTTAGTAGTCACTACCTGGATTAAAGATAGTAGTCACTACCTGGGTTAGTAGTCACGACCTGGGTTAAAGATACTACTCACCACCTGGGTTAGTAGTCACGAACTGGGTTAAAGATAGAAGTCACGACCTGGGTTAAAGATAGTAGTCACGACCTCGGTTAGTATTCAGGACCTGTGTTAAAGATAGTAGTCACCACCTAGGTTACTAGTCACGACCTGGGTTAAAGATAGTAGTCACGACCTGGGTTTGTTATCACGACCTGGGTTAGTAGTCACAACCTGGGTTAAAAATAGTAGGCACGACCTGCGTTAAAGATAGAAGTCACTACCTGGGGTTAAAAATAGTAGTCACGACCTGGGTTAGTAGTCATGACCTGGGTTAAAGATAGTAGTCACTACCTGGGTTAATGATAGTAGTCACGGCCTGGGTTAGTAGTTATGACCTGGGTTAGTAGTCACGACCTGGTGTAAAGATAGTAGTCACTACCTGCGTTAGTAGTCACGACCTGGGTTAGTTGTCACGACCTGGGTTAGTAGTCACAACCTGGGTTAAAGATAGTAGTCACTACCTGGGTTAGTAGTCACGACCTGGGTTAGTAGTCACGACCTGGGTTAAAGATAGTAGTCACTACCTGGGTTAGTAGTCACGACCTCAGTTAAAGATAGTTGTCACGACCTGGGTTAATGATAGTAGTCACGACCTCGGTTAGTATTCAGGATCTGTGTTAAAGATAGTAGTCACTACCTAGGTTACTAGTCACGACCTGGGTTAAAGATAGTAGTCACGACCTGGATTAGTATTCATGACCTGGGTCAATAATAGTAGTCACTACCAGGGTTGAAGATAGTAGTCACCACCTGGGTTAGTAGTCACGACCTGGGTTAAAGATAGTAGTCACTACCTGGGTTAAAGATAGTAGTCATGACCTGGTTTAGTAGTCACGACCTGGGTTAAAGATAGTAGTCACGACCTGCGTTAAAGATAGTAGTCACAACCTGGGTTAGTAGTCACGACCTGGATTAAAGATAGTAGTCACGACGTGGGTTAATGATAGTAGTCACGACCTGGGTTAAAGATAGTAGTCACGACCTGGTTTAAAATTAGTAATCATGACCTGGGTTAGTACTCACGACATGGGTTAAAGATAGTAGTCACTACCTAGGTTACTAGTCACGACCTTGTTTAAAGATAGTAGTCACGACCTGGATTAGTAGTCATGACCTGGGTAAATAATAGTAATCACTACCAGGGTTGAAGATAGTAGTCACCACCTGGGTTATTAATCACGACCTTGGTTAAAGATAGTAGTCACGACCTGGGTTGGTAGTCACGACATGGGTTAAAGATAATAGTCACGACCTCGGTTAGTATTCAGGACCTGGGTTAAAAATAGTAGTCACTGCCTAGGTTTAAAATAGTAGTCATGACCCGGGTTGGTAGTCACGACATGGGTTAAAGATAGTAGTCACTACCTGGTTAAAGATAGTAGTCACTACCTAGGTTATTAGTCACGACCTGGGTTAAAGATAGTAGTCACTACCTGGGTTAGTAGTCATGACCTGGGTTAAAACTAGTAGCCACTACCTGGGTTAGTAGTCATGACCTGGGTTAAAGATAGTAGTCACTTCCTGGGTTAGTAGTCACGACTTGGGTTAAAGATAGTAGTCACTACCTGGGTTAGTAGTCACGACTTGGGTTAAAGATAGTAGTCACTACCAGGCTTAGTAGTCACGACTTGGGTTAAAGATAGTAGTCACTACCTGGGTTAGTAGTCACGACTTGGGTTAAAGATAGTAGTCACTACCTGGGTTAGTAGTCACGACTTGGGTTAAAGATAGTAGTCATGACCTGGGTTAGTAATTATGACCTGGATAAAAGATAGTAGTCACTTCCTTGGTTAAAGATAGTAGTCACTACCTGGGTTAGTAGTCACGACTTGGGTTAAATATAGTAGTCACTACCTGGGTTAGTAGTCACGACTTGGGTTAAATATAGTAGTCACTACCTGGGTTAGTAATTATGACCTGGATAAAAGATAGTAGTCACTTCCTTGGTTAAAGATAGTAGTTACTACCTGGGTTAGTAGTCATGACCTGGGTAAAAGATGGTAGTCACGACCTTCGTTAAAGATAATAGTCATTACCTGGGTTAGTAGTCACGACCTGGGTTAGTTGTCACGACCTGGGTTAGTAGTCACAACCTGGATTAAAGATAGTAGTCACTACCTGGGTTAAAGATAGTAGTCATCACCTGGGTTAAAGATAGTAGTCACGACCTGAGTTATAGATTGTAGTCGTGACCTGCGTTAAATATAGTAGTCATGACCTGGGTTAGTAGTCATGACCTGGGTTAGTAGTCATGACCTGGGTTAAAGATAGTAGTCATGACCTGTGTTAGTAGTCTCGACCTGGGTTAAAGATAGTAGTCACTACCAGGCTTAGTAGTCACGACCTGGGTTAAAGATAGTAGTCACTACCTGGGTTAGTAATTATGACCTGGGTTAAAGATAGTAGTCACTTCCTGGGTTAGTAGTCACGACCTGGTTTAAAGATAGTAGTCACTACCTGGGTTAGTAGTCATGACCTGGGTAAAAGATGGTAGTCACGACCTTCGTTAAAGATTATAATCATTACCTGGGTTAGTAGTCACGACCTGGGTTAAAGATAGTAGTCACGACCTTCGTTAAAGATTATAATCATTACCTGGGTTAGTAGTCACGACCTGCGTTAAAGATAGTAGTCACGACCTTCGTTAAAGATTATAATCATTACCTGGGTTAGTAGTCACGACCTGGGTTAAAGATAGTAGTCACTACCTGGGTTAGTAGTCATGACCTGGGTAAAAGATGGTAGTCACGACCTTCGTTAAAGATTATAATCATTACCTGGGTTAGTAGTCACGACCTGGGTTAAAGATAGTAGTCACGACCTTCGTTAAAGATTATAATCATTACCTGGGTTAGTAGTCACGACCTGGGTTAAAGACAGTAGTCACGACCTGGGTTAGTAGTCACGACCTGGGTTAAATATAGTAGTCACGACCTGGGTTAAAGATAGTAGTCACTTCCTGGGTTAGTAGTCACGACCTGGTTTAAAGATAGTAGTCACTACCTGGGTTAGTAGTCATGACCTGGGTAAAAGATGGTAGTCACGACCTTCGTTAAAGATTATAATCATTACCTGGGTTAGTAGTCACGACCTACGTTAAAGTTTGTAGTCACTACTTGGGTTAGTAGTCACGTCCTGGGTTAAAGATAGTAGTTATGAATTGGGTTATAGATAGTAGTCACAACCTGGGTTAGTAGTCACGACCTGGGTTAAAGATAGTAATCATGACCTGGGTTAGTAGTTACGACTTGGGTTAAAGATAGTAGTCACCTCCTGGGTTAAAGATAGTAGTCATGAACTATATATATATATATATATATATATATATATATATATATATAATATATATATATATATATATATATATATATATATATATATATGTATATTTATATATATATATTAATTTATTAAAATAACAGTTTGCTCTACGGTTCTTATATATTAGATATATATTTATCCTTATCGAGCCCTCTTTTGATTTTAGTCTTCAAATTTATTATTATTACTATAAATATATGTATATATATATATATATATATATATATATATATATATATATATATATATATATATATATATATATGAAGGGTTTCCGTGGGAAAGGTAAAACTATTTAGTATGTTGGTTAATTTCCTATAACTGTAGAGTTCTCAACTTATCGGGTTGGAAGATGCCAATCACTCACATATGAGATGTATAATATGCTTCGATCATTCCCGGTGGGAGCTGTTTATATTAAGTTTTTCCATAGGAAAGGTTAACGAAGATCGGTGGTATTAATTCAACGTATGAGATGTATAATATGCTTCGATCATTCCCGGTGGGAGCTGTTTATATTAAGTTTTTCCATAGGAAAGGTTAACGAAGATCGGTGGTATTAATTCAACTTATGAGATGTATAATATGCTTCGATCATTCCCGATGGGAGCTGTTTATATTAAGTTTTTCCATAGGAAAGGTTAACGAAGATCGGTGGTATTAATTCAACGTCCTCCGGCCAGCGTCTAGCTCACTCAATGAATCTGCTAAATTGCAGTAATGCTGCTGCAATCAGATGTTCAGAGTGTTGACATTTAGTTAACAGTAGATACGGTGGCTGGGTTTTTGGTAGAGATACATGTAAATATATCAACTCCTGGACGATATCGTTTCTTTGTAATATAATTTCATAAATGCAGATATTACATCCTCAATGTTCAGAAAATCAAACAATTTCAGCAGACATTACGGTTATAACACCTTTTCAGCAGGGTTGCCCAAGTCATAAGATAGGTCCATGTAGTGTACGTTAGCTATTACTACTGAATAGCTATCTAACGGTTCTCGGCATTCCCACAATCTGAAGAAGAAGAAGAAGAAGAAGAAGAAGAAGAAGAAGAAGAAGAAGAAGAAGAAGAAGAAGAAGAAGAAGAAGAAGAAGAAGAAGAAGAAGAAGAAGAAGAAGAAGAAGAAGAAGAAGAAGAAGACGACGACGACGACGACGACGACGAAGAAGAAGAAGAAGAAGAAGAAGAAGAAGAAGAAGAAGAAGAAGAAGAAGAAGAAGAAGAAGAAGAAGAAGAAGAAGAAGAAGAAGAAACATCTTATATTGGACGATATATTTCGTCGAAAGATGCTTTTTTCAGGATATGTTACAATTCCATCGTATTTTCGATCCTTCCCTTTCGCTAAATAACATCTGTCCCCAGTGGCTGTAAAAACTGGAAATTGTTAAAACTTTATAGCATGTTGGAGCCGCGTATTTCGGAGTGTGTGTGTGTGTGTGTTGTGTGTGTGTGTGTGTGTGTGTGTGTGTGTGTGTGTGTGTGTGTGTGTGTGTGTGTGTGTGTGTGTGTGTGTGTGTGTGTGTGTGTGTGTGTGTGTGTGTTGTGTGTGTGTGTGTGTGTGTGTGTGTGTGTGTGTGTGTATTAAGATGTGTGCTATATATTAAATGTATATATCTATATACACATTGGCTATATAGACAGAATGAAGCTACACTGGGACGAGATTGAACCAGAGCTAAATTATTTCACATCCAAACAATTTCGCCAACAAGCAGCGGTTGTCGAACGTAAAAATAACAAACATTATTCAAAACAATAATTAAAGTGTGAAACCTTTACAAATAGCTGTTTCTACTTTTCGCACAAGGCCAACAATTACCCAGTACATTACTGGTACTTTATTTTATCAACCCCATAAGGATGAAAGGCAAAGTTAACCTCGGCGGGATTTGAACTTAGACCGTAATGGGACGTAACTATGCTTGAAAGCATGGCATCCAATTGGCAGTATCGGTAGGATGCCATGCTTTCTAGCATAGTTTCTTCCCTTTACGGTCTGAGTTCAAATACCGCCGAGGTTAACTTTACCTTTCATCCTTCTGGGGTTGATAAAATAAAGTACCAGTAATGCACTGGGTAATTGCTGGCCTTGTACCAAAGTAGAAACAATTATTGTTTTGAATAATGTTTATGTTAGTGAACAGTTTCTGAGATCAAATATGCAATCAACAGGCGGCTATGTTATTTGGTTTTCTCAAGCCAGTCCAACTATCAACAACAAACAACAGCAATACACAGTCTCTTGAAAAAAGCCGTACTAGCGACAAGTTTGATATCAGGTGTCATTATCCACAACAAAATCCGTCAATGATAATAAGTCTACAATTAGCCTGGAAAAGTGAAGAGTACAAACTGTTACGATATATCTTTAGTAAAACTTTCCAAAAAGGACATAAGATGGCAATATTAAAGGAGAAAAGAAATAAAGAAACTTTACGTGCTATCGAATAAATTGGAAGTGAATATTTACGACAAATTAAAGTCCTTACATTGTGGTAAATTAATGTCTATATGTCTTAGCAACGACTGCAAAGCATTATCTTGGTGATAATAGAGGTGTTAACAGAAGTAAAACAACGCAAAAAATGCCATCATGTATTTTAAAACTAGAAGAAAAAAATATCGCTGACCTACGAGAGTAATATAGATAAGCAAAGTAGTCTATCTTAATCAAACAACCGGCGTGTTGGCTCTCACTTTGAAGGATATGTTTTTGTAACTCAAGAACAGGAAAAAACAATGGAATACCTAATGCACAGAAAAGATAGGAATGCCAGTAAAATACATAGATGTGACATGTCCTGGCTGTCGAATAAACACCAAAGGTATCATCCACATCATAAACAACTGCCCAATACTATCTTCCTATAAAGTATGATGTAGTAGCCCAAACCCTATGCAATGTAGGAAGGATAGTCCTGAGAAACAAAATATGAAAAGTTACAGTGATATAGAGGGTATATATATACATAATTGTTTCTACTTTTGGCACAAGGCCAGCAATTAACCAGTGAATTACTGGTACACTATTTTATCGACCCCGTAAGGATGAAAGGCAAAGTTAATCTCGGCGGGATTTGAACTCAGAATGACAAGGGCAATAACTCTATGTGCCAAAGCATGGCGTCCTACCCGCTACCGATACTGCCAATATGAAAGAGTATTTGTGGAATGCAAACATAACAGACCAGAGATAGTGATATGAGACAGAGAAAAGAAGGCATGCGCAGTAGTGGAAACCAGAAACCCAGCAGATGCCAATATGATGGTAAAAATTGTGAAAAGGAGAACATTTCTGAGGAATCTATAGATACTCCATCCTGAACTATACCTTTAGATTTGTACCTGTGATCTTTGTGGTTCCGAGATATGTTACTAACTGCTACAGTAGAAATCTTGAGCAACTGGGCTTCCCATAACCAGAAAGGACATGGCATGTTTGGTAGTTACAAGTACAGTCCATTAATGGAATTAGAAAAATATGTAAAACATTTAAGAAATTCTGCATGTAATAACTGCATCAAAACGTTAAGACCTTCTTCCAGCTATTTCAAGCCTTAAACTAATATATTCCTTCCATATACTGTACTGATTGTCTTGTTATTTCTGTTTACCTTTTACATACATATATATACACACACACACGCACCACACACACACACACACATATATATATATATATATATATATATATATATATATATATGACTTGTATTTTAATTTCACTGTCCTAACTTCTTATATTATGGAAAAAATATGTGTATGTATGTATATATATATATATTTGGAGGCCATTTCTCTGTGTGTGGGTGTATGTATGTGTATATATGTGTGTGTGTATGTGTATATATGTGTGTGTGTGTGTGTTTGTATATGTGTATGTATATATATATGTGTGTGTGTGTGTGTGTGTATGTATGTGTGTATCTGGATGTATGTGTATGTATATATGTGTGTGTGTGTATATATATATATGTGTGTGTATGTGCATATATGTGTGTGTGTGTATATATATGTATGTGTGTGTGTATGTACGTGTGTATATGTATGGATATATATATATATATATATATATATATATATATATATATATATATATGTGTATGTATATGTATATGTATGTATGTGTGGATGAAGGTATGTGTGTATATATAGGTGTAAGTGCACTAAATCCCTTTCTATCAATCTCCCCTCTCCTACCTACCACAAGAAGATATATGTATGTATATTGCTTCCACCCCCTCATTGACCAGCAGCTGGCCATCTGGCCATTGCTAAATTTGACCTTTATAAAATAACCCACACCCCCAAATAACTTCTCATTCACTACCAGAAAGGCACCCAGCAGTCAACGAGCTGCTAAACGAGCTGCTACCAAGATGAAAACTACTGTGAAATCCCACAATGAATTTTATACTTGAATTTTCAAATCTCAAATTTTAACTCTTCTTATTATTAATTTTTCTTAATATTATTCAACATTTGAAAAGATGGCTTTTGCAGACCCATCGAAACCGGTCATTTTTTATACTCTTTATTATTTCCTTACCTTATAAAATTATATGTTTTTTCACAAAAAAGTATTCTGTCTCATATATTCCATGTGCCATTACCAACCTCAATTTTCTCTATAACCTTCGTTTTGTGTAGTAAATTACACTTTTCATATATATATATATATATATATATATATATATATATATATATATATATATATATATATATAGAAGAGCTTCTACAGGACTAGAACTGTTTCATTCGTGAGAAATCATCGAGAAGCTTCCTGATGATTATTAAAACTTTTATACTCTGCCATGTATTGAGTACCTTACTGTGGTTACCTCCGATTCAACCCGGAATAACTTATATATATATATATATATATATATATATATATATATATATATAATCAAGGTTTAGCAAATAAGAGAGAAAGTTTCAAAAAATCGAGAGTTTATCTTTTCAATGGAAGGCCGCAAGGACTGTCCATTTATTTTTGAGACTCGAAACCGATTCGTTAATTTATTAACCTGCCATTGACACCACATTGGCATATGGTTGGACAATAGATGTGTCCCTAGACGCTTTTTGCGTGTAGGGATATATACTTTATTATTATTATTATATATATATATTATATATATATATATATATATATATATATATATATATATATATATATATATATATATATATATATATATATATATATATATATATATATATATATATATATATATATTAGAAAGTGAGGGTTTTTTTACAAAATTAAAAATAACTGAGGTGTCCTACACGAGTGAAAGTATAAAGAAAAAAAGATGAAATCGAAAATGCAACAGAAGTCTTATTTCTAAGAAAAATATATATATTTATTTGGTTCCTTTACCGGTTTCGCAGCTCTTCTGCTTTTCAAAAGTAGAGTTGAGATGGAGGGCCTGTGGTTTTTCTCACAGAATATATATATATATATATATTATATTATATTTAGAGTTTAAACTCAAAGTCATTTACAATTAATCAGCTCAAAGAAAGAAGCATTTCCGAGCAGTGAAATACAAGTTAATATATATTAATATATGATAAACACATACGTGTTTGTATTGTAAGAGACAAAGTTAGCTAACTTTGACTCTTACAATACAAACACGTATCTGTTTATCATATATTAATATATATTAACTTGTATATATATATATATATATATTCTGTGAGAAAAACCACAGGCCCTATATATATATATATATAAGAATCAAACATTCATGATTTTCAGCAAACAGGTGGAGTAGTTAGATTTGTTAAGCACCAAAAAGTGTGAAACAGAGCTCTGTCAGCTTTATCTCCCCTGTTTGCTGAAAGATAAAGTAAGTGAGACACTCACTACTCTAAAACAATAGTGTAAGGTCTTCGAAATGCTTTTAATTAAGCATACAGTGTATTGCAAAATACACTATATATACATTCATATATATATCGCTATTTCAGAGCACCAATTCTAATATATATATATATATGGGGGGGGTTGCATGTGTGTGTGTGTGTGTGTGTGTGTGTGTGTGTGTGTGTGTGTGTGTGTGTGTGTGTGTGTGTGTGTGTGTGTGTGTGTGTGTGTGTGTGTGTGTGCGCGTGAGAGATAAGGGGAAGGGAGTAAGGAGGATACAGCTGGTTGGTTGGCCGACTGGCTGGTTGGTTAGTTGGCTGTTTAGTTGGTTGTAAATGATTGCTGGTTGTTAGTTAGTAGTATAGGATGACTGGTTGGCTCCTTAGTTAGTTAAATAGGATGGTAGGTGTCAAGGAAATTAGAAATTTACTCCGAAATGCCAAGGTTTCCTAATCGAATCTCAAGATTTATTACATTTTTCAAACATTTTCGGTCAATAGATTGATTTAGTCTCCTTGAAATCTGAGCAAAAACATGTCGACGACCGTTCAGCTCCGTCTTCTCCTTTCATTACAGCAGAACTCTAAATATAAACAGCCGACACTCTCTATATATTTCAATAGTACTTCACTTGAATGCAATTCTCGAGAATTGAGCAGAAATAATGTTATATTTCCGAGCAATAATAGAGTTACGTCAACCGTTGATAAAGATAAGCTTCACCGCTCCTTGTCATAATATATCCATTAAGAACAGCGTGACATTAACTTTAAATCAATCGAAGGGTTTGGTGTATACATATATATGTGCGTGTGTGCATCTATATATGTATATATATATATATATGTGTGTGTGTATATGTGTGTGTGAGTGTATGTGTGTGTGAGAAAGAGAGAGAGCGAGTGTGTGTGTGTATAGTTTATATATATATACACATATATATATATATATATATATATATATATATATATATATATATATATATATATATATATATATATATATATATATATATATATATACATATATATGATGCATGTAGATATATATGTATGTATGCATGTATGTATGCATGTATGTGGGTATGTATGTATATATGTTTGTATGTGTTTGTATGGATATATATATATATATATATATATATATATATATATATATATATATATATATATATATATATATATATATATGTATGTACGTATGTATGTATGAATGTATTTATGTATGTATGTACACATGTATGTTCTTCTGGTTTTATAATTTCACAAATGTTTTCCCAATAAAGAGAGTGTCGGTTTCTAACATAGACACAAGACTCTCTCATTGGAATTTACACAACATCAACTAGGTAGATATGTATGCATGTCTGCATGTGTAGATATGGATGTTATTGTATGTATGGATGTGTATGTTTTGAGTTGTATGTGTGCATGTGTATATGCTTTGTATCTGTACATGTGTATATGCAGTTATTAGATGCAACATTTTTGAAATGTTTTACATATTTTTACTGTTCCATTAATGGATTGTACTTGTAATTTCCTAACTAGTTGTGTTCTTTCTGTTCCTGTGAAGCCTAGCTTCTCAAGATTTGTATTGAGGCAGTTACTAACATACCCCAGTGCCCCAATAATCACAGGCATAAATCTGAAGGTGTAATCAGAGTGGAGTATCTGCAGATTTCTCATTAGTTCTGCATAAATATTCTCCTTTTCGCTAATCTTTGATATTATATTGGCATCTACTGGGCAGCTAACTTCTACAACTGTGCATGCCTTCTTTTCCCTGTCCTATATCATAATATCTGGTCTGTTATTCCTGCATTTTATTGTGGTTTTTACTGGGACATTCCACCAGTACTCTTTCATATTATGTATATGAATGTCTTCCACATTGCTGTAGCTTATAATGTGTTTATTGTTTATTATCGGGACTATCTTTTCTACAGATTACATTGTAGAGTGTTTTGGCCACTACATCATGCCTCACATGGGTAACATCTTCGATGTTAGTTCTGCAGAGTATGCACCTGTTATCACATCTAGGTGTTTTGCCTGCATCCCTATCACTTTTGTGAATCAGGTATTTCGTGTTAATCTCCTGTTCTTGGATTGCAAAAGCGTATCCTTCAAAGTGGAAGCCAATATAGCGGTTGTTGGTCCAAGATAGACTACTTTCCTTATCTATATTACTCTCACTCTGGAGCTTCCTGGAAACATATCCAAGCATGATTTTCTGCTGACAAGCATGCAGTATTTTATCCATGGATTCACTGCGATACTGCTGAGCGACTTCTCTGGGTGTGAGTTTTTGATTATCACACAGGGAATATCTCTCAAGGAGTTCCTTCCCAACTCTCATGATCTCATCTGTTTCATGCAGATAGACTTGCTCGAGAAACGGGCCCCTACGCTTCGAGGTTCGTAGATGTTGTCGGAGAGATATGATGCGACATTCAAATGTTGTCTGGACTGATGTTAGGCCTCTGTCTCGCTGCTTATGTTTCAAGTAAAGGCGGTCTATGTCACTGTTGATGTGGAAGTTTCCGGTGTTGTTTAGTATTTTTCGAGTTCCAACATCAACTGCTCGGATTTCGTCTATCGTCCAATTGAGTATTCCAAATGTTGGTGTTAGGACAGGCACAGCAAACACATTGTGAGCCACTGTTTTGTTTTGCGCAAAGAGTTCCGATGACAAGATCTTTCTTAATCGGGTGTAGTATTCCCTGGTTACGCGTTCTTTATTACAGATACCATTATAGGATATGTTCTAATCTATCCCCAGGTATCTGTAGCAGTCCTCATCAGATATCGGTGAAACAGTTAGGCCATTGATGACAATGTTGCTAGATTGGGTTGTTGTTTTTCCCCGCTTTACAGTCATGTATGAACTTTGGCCACACTCAATTCCTATATCCTTTGAAAACGTTGTAACCAGGTCAAGATTTTTCTTCATCCCATCCATGTTCTTGGCATAGAGTTTCAGATCGTCCACAAAGAAATTATGGGTTAGGTTCGCATTTCTCTCCTCCTGTGAGCCAATGATGTATCCCTCACATTTCTTTAGCAGAAAGGACAAGGGGTTTAATGACAAGATGAATAATATCACAGAGAGACTGTGCCCCTGAAATATTTTATTTTATTAATGAAAATAGAGTCCTCCTTCTCTGTCTTTAACCTTAGGATAGTAGCCCAAGAAGAAGACAGCCTCTCTATGGCTCTGACAATAATGTCTGGGACTTTAGCAAGTTGGAGGGCCTCTATCATCCAAGAGTGGGGAACAGAATCGAAAGCTTTCCTGTAGTCAAGCTAGACTGTAGCCATATTCCTCCTAAGTTCTCGCACCTCCGATATCGCAGTTTTGTTGATTAGGAGTTGTTCAGCACATCCCAAACCCCTTTCTTTCCAGCTGCTTGTTCATCTGTGATGATGTTATTATTTTCACAGTGATCTTGGAGGAATAGGTTCAGGCAGGCTGTATACATCTTATACATCAGGTTCTGGCATGCAATGGGTCTGTAGTTTTTTGCCAAGTGGGTGTCTTTGTCTTGGGGACCAGTAATGTTTGTGCTAATGTCAACCATTCTGGTATAAGTGTATCTCCCTTAAGAACTTGTTGGTAGAGGTAAGTAAGATACCTCCGATAGAATATCATTTTTTTGTACCAGTAGCTGACAATCATGTCTCTTCCTGGTGTTTTCTTATCTTGGAGTTTTCCTATCACAGTCTCACTTATTTCGTATGTTTTTGTTGTAGTGTAGGAGCAATAGTTCTTTCCGATTTCTCTTAGCCACACTGCATCTTGGTTGAAATTCTTCTTTTCACCCCATATTTTGCTCCAAAAGGAATCTATGTCTTTCTTTGATGGAGCCTCAGTGACACTTATTATTTTGTTCTCCATATCTCTATAGACTGATGTTTGGTTTCGTCTGAATCTTTTATTAAGCACTTTTCTCTCATCTACCTTCTTCAGGTATCGGCGTTTTTCGCTAACAGCTCTCAATTCTTGTTTGAGGGTGATCAGCTTATATTGAAGAGTTCTGGTTCTACTGTTACAAAACATCGTCTCTATTTTATGTTTCCCTCTTTGTTGGTGAGGAGTGAGGTTTTTGTGTTTGTTTGCATGTAAGGGGCATTGTCACATATCCTATGGTTTTTCGTAGGTCAGCACTCTTTTTTTCTATTTTAGTTATATATGATGGTATTTTTGGTGGTGTTCTGTTCTTGTTAACATCTCTGCTATCACCAAGATAATGCTTCACTGTCGTTGCTAAGGCATATAAACAGGCGTTGATTTGCCAAAATGTTGGGGTTTTTATCCGTCGTAAATATTCATCCCCTATTTCGTCAATAACCCGTAATATTTCATTATTTGGTTTTTTATTAAACATTGTCGTTTTAACACGTTCAGCAAGAGAGAAATTTATACATGAATTAATTTCTCTCTGGAAGATTTCGTTGAGGAAATTTTCAATTGTTTATACTTTTGATTATTATCATTATCGATAGTAATTTCCACAACAGTCGAGGTAGACTCGGATGGTACACGTGGTGTCAAATTTCTTCGTTCATTATTATCATTCGAGGTAAACTTAGATGGTACAGGTGGTCTCAAGTTTCTTACAGGCATAGTTGTTTCAAGACGCTGTTCGACCTGGCTGCTAGGAAGTCTAGTAGCATGGCGACCTGTAGCACGTGTTGTTGATAACATGTTTGTTGTGGGGGACTTAGAATTAATAATATTTATCTTATTTTTACGTTCAACAAACGTCGCTTGTTGGCGTAATTGTTTCGCTGTGAAATAATTTAACTCTGGGTGCATTTCGTCCCAGTGTAGCTTCATTCTGTTCATATAGCCAGTGAAGGGATTGTTTTTTTGCCATTTTATAACAATTAAATAAATCATTATTAAGTTCGCAACTCCAAGAGAAATGCGATTTATAATTTCGGTTTCTTCTGTAGCTACAACTGAATAAAGTTTGTTTACCTTTCTTGTTGGTTGTCTTCGGTACTTCCTTAATTTTGTTGTTGATGTTGTGTTCAGCCATGCTGTTTGTAGCAAATCCTTGTAAAATGAATTATGTATTTAGTCGGATATCTCTACGAATTCGAATAAAAAGTGTCTTCAGAAGATATAGTTAGAAGAATAACCTGTTATTCAACATGACTGTAGTTGTGGCATTACTGTCAGAGATAGTATTCAACTTAAATTTAATAAATAGTCTCCCACACCAAAATATGCCACTGATCGCGTTGACTGTATAGTATGTATGTATGTATATACGTATGTATGTTCTTCTGGTTTTATAATTTCACAAATTTTTGCCAATAGAGAGAGAGTCGGTTTCTAACATAGACACAAGACTCTCTCATTGGAATTTACACATCAACTAGGTAGATTATGTATGCATGTGTAGGTAGCGATGTTATTGTATGTGTGGATGTGGATGTTTTGAGTTGTATGTGTGCATGTGTATATGCTTTGTATCTGTACATGTGTATATGCAGTTATTAGATGCAACATTTTTGGAATGTTTTACATATTTTTACTGTTCCATTAATGTAATTTCCTAACTAGTTGTGTTCTTTCTGTCCCTGTGAAGCCCAGCTTCTCAAGATTTGTATTGGGGCAGTTACTAACATACCCCAGTGCCCCAATAATCACAGGCATAAATCTGAAGGTTTAATCAGGGTGGAGTATCTGCAGATTTCTCATCAGTTCTGCATAAATATTCTCCTTTTCGCTAATCTTTGATATTATATTGGCATCTGCTGGGCAGCTAACTTCAACTACTGTGCATTGCTTCTTCTCCCTGTCCCATATCATAATATCTGGTCTGTTATACCTGCATTTTATTGTGGTTTTTACTGGGACATTCCACCAGTACTCTTTCATATTATGTATATGAATGTCTTCCACATTGCTGTAGCTTATAATGTGTTTATTGTTTATTATCGGGGCTTTCTTTTCTACAGATTACATTGTAGAGTGTTTTGGCCACTACATCATGCCTCACATGGGTGACATCTTCGATGTTAATTCTGCAGAGGCTGCACTTGTTATCACATCTAGGTGTTTTGCTTGCATCCCTATCTCTTTTTTGAATCTGGTATTTCGTGTTAATTTCCTGTTCTTGGATTGCATAAGCGTATCCTTCAAAGTGGGAGCCAATATAGTGGTTGTTGGTCCAAGAGAGACTACTTTCTTTATCTATATTACTCTTACTCTGGAGCTTCCTGGCAACATATCCATGCATGATTTTTTGCTGACAAGCATGCAGTATTTTATCCATGGATTCACTGCGATACTGCTGAGCGACTTCCCTGGGTGTGAGTTTTTGATTATCACACAGGGAATATCTTTCGAGGAGTTCCTTCCCAACTCTCATGATCTTATCTGTTTCATGCAGATAGACTTGCTCGAAAGACGGGCTCCTACGCTTCGAGGTTCGTAGATGTTGTCGGAGTGATATGATGCGACATTCAAATGCTGTCTGGACTGATGTTAGGCCTCTACCTCCCTGCTTACGTTTCAAGTAAAGGGGGTCTATGTCACTGTTGATGTGGAAGTTTCCGATGTTGTTTAGTATTTTTCGAGTTCTAACATCAATTGCTCGGATTGCGTCTATCGTTCAATTGAGTATTCCAAACGTTGGTGTTAGGACAGGCACAGCAAACACATTGTGAGCCACTGTTTTGTTGTGCGCAGAGAGTTCCGATGACTAGATCTTTCTTAATCGGGTGTAGTATTCCCTGGTTACGCGTTCCTTATTACAGATGCCATTAAAGGATATGTTCTAATCTATCCCCAGGTATCTGTAGCAGTCCTCATCAGATATCGGTGAAACAGTTAGGCCATTGATGACAATGTTGCTAGATTGGGTTGTTGTTTTTCCCATTTTACAGTCATATATGAGCATTTATCTTGGCCAAACTCCATTCCTATATCCTTTGAGAATGTTGTAACCAGGTTAAGATTTTTCTTCATCCCATCTATGTTTTTGGCATAGAGCTTCAGATCATCCACAAAGAAATTGTGGGTTAGGTTCGTATTTCTGTCCTTCTGTGAGCCAATGATGTATCCCTCACATTTCTTGAGGAGAAAGGACAATGGGTTTAATGACAGGATAAATATCACAGAGAGACTATCTCCTTGAAATATACCCCTGTGATATTCTATTTTATCTGTGAAAATAGAATATTCTATTTTATCTGTCTTTAACTTTAGGATAGTAGCCCAAGAAGAAGAAAGCCTCTCTATGGCTCTGACAATAATGTCTGGGACTTTAGCAAGTTGGAGGTCCTCTATCATCCAAGAGTGGGGAAGAGAATCGAAAGCTTTCCTGTAGTCCAACCAGACTGTTGCCATATTCCTCCTAAGTTGTCGCACCTCCGATATCGCAGTTTTGTTGATTAGGAGTTGTTCAGCACATCCCCAAATCCCTTTCTTTCCAGCTGCTTGTTCATCTGTGATGATGTTATTATTTTCACAGTGATCTTGGAGGAATAGGTTCAGGCAGGCTGTATACATCTTATACATCAGGTTCTGGCATGCAATGGGTCGGTAGTTTTTTACCAAGTGTGTGTCTTTATTCTTGGGGACCAGTAATGTTTGTGCTAATGTCAACCATTCTGGTATAAGTGTATCTCCCTTAAGAACTTGTTGGTAGAGGTCGGTAAGATACCTCCGATAGAATATCATTTTTTTGTACCAGTAGCCGACAATCATGTCTCTTCCTGGTGTTTTCTTATCTTGGAGTTTTCCTATCACAGTCTCAAGGGTAGTCTCACTTATTTCGTATGTTTTTATTGTAGTGTAGGGGCAATAGTTCTTTTGGATTTCTTTTAGTCATATTGCATCTTGGTTGAAATTCTTCTTTTCACCCCATATTTTTCTCCAAAAGCACTTGTCGTCACATGGTACCATGGGCCTAGCACTATGTGTCAATAATTGTCACAAGTGTAGTGTTTGTACCAGAGTTTTCAAGTCGCTGGCTGGACTAAAACGTCACACTCGTTCAGCGCATCGGTAGGGGTTCTCCTACATGGATATAAAGTAGTGGCCGTACTCGAAAACGAGTTGGCAGCCACCATGTATGTATGTATGTTAGTATGTATATATGTATGTATGTATGTATGTATGTATGTATGTATGTATGTATGTATGTTTTCTCTTTCTCTTAATTTTGAGTATATTTTTTTGACCGGCCACCTTCCTGGTGGCAAGGTTGTAAAAGAAAAGAAATTGTCATCCCTTGAATCGCAAGAATGTTTTGCAAATTTTGAAGGTGCCAGCTATCGCAGCCATTTGTAGACTATGAATTAGGGAGCTGCGCTTTTTGTCCGCAAATCCAAGTTCAGTCATACTTTGGTCCAAGCGGGTTGGTATATAACCCGTAGCACCAATAATGATGGGTATGAAGCTAAAGGTGTATCTTGGATACTGGATTTGTAAACTCCTCATCAATGGTCCGTAGATGTCCTCCTTCTCCTGTATTTTTCTGACAACGTTTACATCAAGTGGGCAGCTGATCTCCACAACAGAACACGTTTTCAATGTGTGGTCCCAAACTACAATATCAGGCCGGTTGTGCTTTAATTTGGTGGCAGTTTTTATTTTCAGGTTCCACCAGTATTTCTTAGTGCCATCTATCTCAATATATTCTTCCTCGTTTGTTGTTAATTTTGTTTTCCGAAGTGCGTTCCAGATGGTTCTAGCTATCCCATCGTGTCTCGTGGGGAGGTAGTAGCGAGATGACATTCTTTCGCAGCTGGCAACAATGTGGCTTACATCCTCGATCTTTGTTTTACATAGCCTACATTTATTGTCAGCTGCTGGCCCTCCTCTTTTGTGCAGCAGATATTTGGTAGGGAGTTCTTGTTCCTGTATTGCATAGAGATATCCCTCAAGGTGTGATGTCATAAACTTGTCGGAACTCCATGCCAGGCTTTTTGAGTGGTTTATCCCCTCTATGGTCTGTGTTTTACGCCTCAAGTATCCATGCACAACTTTTTCTGTAAATTGGTCAATTTTTTTTTCTTGTTTGGACATTGAATAGGATCTTCCGATTTCTCTGGGTGAGAGATTTATATCGGGCTTTATTCCATATCTCTCCTCCAGATCAGTCGCTATTCTAATGATATTTCTTTTTTCATGGTCATAAACCTGGGCAAGATGGTTGCCAACCTTTTTCCTCTGTTGAAGGTGTTGCTTCAGTGTCACTATCGGGGTCTCATATGTTGTTAATATTGATTTTAGACCCCGGCCACCTTCCTTGCGTGATAAGTATAGCCTATCCACATCACCATTGATGTTAAAGTTCCCAGTAACACTGAGAAGTTTTCGAGTTCTAACATCCATCTCACTTAGTTCTTGCAATGACCAGTTCAGTAGGCCAAATGTTGGCGTTAGAATTGGCACAGCATATGTATGTATGTATGTATGTATGTATGTATGTATGTATTTATGTATATATTTATGTATGTATGTATGTATGTATGTATGTATGTATGTATGTATGTATGTATGTATGTATGTATAATTCTGGTTCAGAAAGCCAGGGAAATCAAGATAAAATCTTACTTTGTGAAAGTTAAATCATAATAGAATGAAGGTAATACACTACGTCTGATCTTAACATTACGATGACAGTTTCAGTTATGTTTCAGTTTTATAAGTCTTCCTCAGTGAAGTGCGGCCTTTACTTGCACTACCAAACAATATGGACTTGGCTGATATGTAGATGTTTTTGTGTATAAATGACGTGATAATTTAGCAAAATATCTTGGACAAAATTTGTTGTCTCGCACATTTGTTACCATATTTCTAATGAAATACCCTGACTTTGTGTTTCAAATGATCTTGAAATTAATAAAAAAAATTGGAGGAATTTAATAAAATGAACGTAGGTGGCGAATTGGCAGAGTTGTTAGAAAGTCAGATAGAATGCTTTGCGATATTCGTTTCGGTTCTTTGAGTTCTAATCCCACCGATGTCAACTTTCCTATTTTCAACATTCTGAAGAACTGTTTTTTTTTTCTTTTTCTCCTTTTTAATTCATTTTTTCTCCCCTTTTTTGTTCCCTCTAATAGTGTGTTTTTTATTTTTATTTTGTATGTGATTTATACAGGCAGCGAATTGGCAGAGTCGTTAGAACGTTGGGTAGAATGCTTTGCGGTATACGTTTAGGCTCTCTGCTCTCAGAGTTCAAATCCCACCGAGGGCAACTCTACCTTTCATCCTTTCGAGGTCGATAAAAACATACCAGTCTAGTACTGGGGTGGATTCTTCCTCTACATTTCTTTCTCATTTCTTGTCTCTCACTTTCTATCTTTCTCGGGAAGAAATCTGTTGTACTCAGGCCTGGAAAGGGATGGGCCCCGCCAGGCTTAAAATGCCCAATAAATGTCGTATCTTAATATGGGGCCTCTACGGGTTAAGGAATCTAAAAATAAATAAATAAAATGAATAACTGTTTAGCTGTTTAACCAATCATTGATACATCACTTAAAATATTTCTTACATAAAAATATGCTGAACATTTTTAATATAAATATATCATACTTATGATGTAAGTAATAAATTCATGTTCTCATTATTTTACAAGATATAAATATTGCTGTTTCTTTAATATCCTCGTATGAGTATGCTCTGGAATACGATATATATATATTTTTTAATCTAATATCCATTGAAATGTTTTATTTCGATATATTTATGCCTGTTTATATAAGGAGTAACTCCAAGTAGAAGGAGCAACGTGAAATAAAGTGTCTTGTTCAAGGACATAACGCATCGCCCGGTCCAGGAATTGAGTTGCGACCGATAGATAGTATTAGTAACTGGAAAGACCAACGAAAACATTGTTTCCTCGGTCCGATTTGATGAAAGTCGATCGATCCTTTCTTTATATAAGGAGGTACAAATCCGGGCAAGGTTGTTTGTGGAAGACCAGCAGTCGCCCATACATAACAGTCTCCCCTCTCCACGCCACTGATGATATCCAAGGGAAAGGCTATGACTGATACAGCTTGGCACCAGTGACAGAAGCAACTCATTTCTACAAATGAGTAAACTGGAGCCACGTGAAATAAAGTGTCTTGCCTAAGAAAGCAACGCAAATCCCGGTCCGAGAATCGAACTCACAACCTCACGATTGTAAGCCCGATGCTCTAACCACTAAGCTATGCGCCTTCACACACACACACACACACCTATATATATAGGTGTGCGTGTAAGTGTGTGTGTGTGTGTGTGTGTGTGTGTGTGTGTGTGTGTGTGTGTGTGTGTGTGTGTGTGTGTGTGTGTGTGTGTATAACGTAGCTGATTCAGTGAATTACTGGTGTGGTACCAAAACAAGCACTCTATGCACACACATATATATATAGGTAGAACCCTGGAAGGTAATATCCGTAGTGGTAGAATATATAAATATATATATATATATATTTCGTTTCTGAATTTGTTTAGCAAGATTCTTTATCTGAAAACGTGTGTTGAAACCGATATTGTTATACTTTGGGAGGGTCATGTTGCCAATAAGAAACACACGCACCAGTTGCTTTCACTTCAATTTATTATAAATTAAATTTATAAATTTAAGAAATTTATAAATTTCCCGTTGGTTGGTTGGTTCCACAACTGGACGTTTGTTCATATATTGTCAAAGTTCTTTCGTCACACATTCTGTGACCTCTTCAATGACTGGGGATTCTTCTCTTTGTTTTGTGCCTCTCCTTTGTTCTGTCCTACGCCATCTTGTTTTTGTGTGTGTTGTGTGCTTAGTTTGCGCATGTGTTACATCCGGGTGTTTGTGTGTGTTTTTATTTGTTTATTTATTTGTTTATTTACATGTTACTGGTTGGTTGTTTGTTCTATGTGTGTGTGTTTTCATTTTGTCCTTAATTGTAAGTTGTGATGTTGCTATTCCATTCATGTTTTCTATTTAATTTTGGTTGGAGTTCATTTATGTTTATTGCCTCTGTGATTTGTCTAAACATTGCGTCGATTAAATGAACACTGGCGAGAGATTCAAGATAGAAAAGATTCATCAGTACTCCACCAACATGCTAAAATAGAACATAAGGGCAAATTAGAGAACATAGAAATAAAAATAAAATCTACACACAGAAAAGACGCAATGTTTAGTCA
>OZ024741.1:218031626-218034126 GCA_964016885.1 Eledone cirrhosa | reverse complement strand
TATATATATATATATATATATATATATATATGCCTGTATATATATATATATATATATATATATATATATATATATATATATATATATGCCTGTATATATATATATATATATATATATATATATATATATATATATAACAATATATTTAGAAACACACAGATACATGCGGACACACACATATACATGAATGCATCCGCACCCAACTGTGAGTTAAGGGTGCCAACTTCACCGATGTTGCTCAATGAATGACTGGGACAGACCAATCCGGTTGAACTAGACTGAACCAGTATCAGAGTTAAAAATACATTATGAAGAGAGAAGAAACATTTAGATATAATTAGTAATAAAATGTATCATACCTAAACAGCTCCTAGATTCCTCGACTACGTAGTTTCGTGGCATAAACAAAAACAATACATCATAAAGATATAGAGTCCTTGCGAGGTCTGCCGACTTATCAAGAGGATACCTCAGTTTACTAGTCTCAAGAACGCGTCTACACGACGTGAGAAAGAATCCCAAAAGGCGGAGGGGGAGATAGTCATGCGATATAACGGTCGAGAAACAGAGCTAAGCCTCTTATAACCCCGAAGAAAATACCACGGAGGCGGAGGGGGTATTTATATCGAAGCCGTAGAAGAGGTGGTGAAGGAGGCGAGAAGTATGAGTAATGGAAGCTTTATATATATATATATATATATATATATATATATATATATATATATATATATATATATATATATATATATATATATATATATATATATATATACATATATATATATATAACGAAGGAAGTGTGGTAAGGAACCAGGTGGACCATAACGCACCAGAGTACTCGATACTTTGGGTAGTAGAGTGGGTAATAGGAAAGGGTCAGAACCCCGACGGCAGAGCTCAAGCCGTTTCGAGGGCTATTTCTGTCGAAACGCCTTATATGTGGGTGTATTAAAGAGTGTGTTAGTGAATCATTGACTAGGTGTGTTGATGACAATTGCTATGTGGTGCTTATGTGTTGGTGTGCAAGTGAATCTGAGATGCGTGTGGAGTGTGTAGGAGTATACTAAGGAGGACAGACAAGAGGAACAGAAGCTGCGTAGTAAGGACTTTGGGAGTGAAGGTTTGGAGAAAGAAAATGAGGTACTGTTCTCTCCGGTGGTTCAAGTCCAGGGGCCCGGTGCAGAGAACGAGATCGAAAGCAATGAGGTGGTGTATGGAACAGACAATAAAGTGGTAACGGGAGGTGAAGGGAGAATTGTTTCAGAGCCAGATATCCCGAAGATGCTCGGTAAATCTGTTTCCCAGTCATATTTACGCAGTCATGGTTGCCTCTGTACTGTATATATTCAGGTAGGAATTTATTACGTGTTTTTGGCTGCTTAGCCAAATGTATATATATATATATATCCACAGATTATTTATTATTAAGATGTATAAACTTGACATAACTATTATCATCTTATATTCTCTCAACTAATCACATTTGATCATATTTCTCTATCCCGTTTTCTCCCCCCATAATTATAATATTTTTATTTTTATTTGAAAAAATCGTTTTTTTTACATTGTGTTTTCCCCTCCAAATATTCGCTTATATTTCTTTATATATTCTCTATATATTTTTTTACATATATATTTTTTATCTTTATTATTTCCACTTTTATCCTCCTTTATATTTTACCTTACTCTTACTTTTATACCTTATTATAGTGTAATCTTCCCCATGCCTTATTATACATTATTAATTATAGATTATTATTATTACTCTTCTTCCATTTCTAATTACCTCATGTACTTTCTCCTCCGTTATATATATATATATTGTATGCCCTTTGTGTTTGTGTAGCCTCTGCACACCCTCTGCACCATACTATCGACGCCACCCCATCTATGGTTCAGCTAACCACTCGACTCCCGGGAATGAATATGACCGCAGCTACTAAACAAGGACCCACACCCCACCCTCCCGCACCAAAATTAGACTTATCGTCCCCTACTTTTGCTCTTTACTCTCTTTACTCTTTGTTCTTGAATGTTTGGTTGGTAGAGTCCATAAGACCAATCAAACCCCTTTTATAGCTCTGACGAATCCTACGGTTACGTAAGGAAGAAACATTGTAAGCCAATAAAAAATCTTTTGATGTTGTAGACGCTCTTGTGTTCTTTATCATATATATATATATATATATATATATATATGTGTGTGTGTGTGTGTGTGTGTGTGTGTGCGCGTGTGTGTGTGTGTGTGTGTGTGTGTGTGTGTGTGTGTGTGTGTGTGTGTGTGTGTGTGTGTGTTCCAGTATATACATATATATACATAATATAAATGTGCATACACATATGTATTTATATATATACATGTACATATACATTTCTCTATATATAGGCATACATACACACATAGATAAATACATACATATATACATACATACACATCCACACTATATATATATATATATATATATATATATATATATATATATATATATATATATATATA